>JAYXIM010043005.1:0-27427 GCA_037575425.1 Anastrepha fraterculus
AGAAGGAGACGTCGAAACAGATAAATTGAAGTTGAAGCTGGGCATTCTCCAATTGTGAATTTTGTATGTGTTTTCATTAGAGTTTTATTCCGATAAATACAATAAGTGATCGGTAGTTGTAATATTCACCTCGAGCTCGATGTTATTCTTAATAAAAAGGTTACTGATAACACCGTACGACATTAAAAGTTAGCCAGGAAAAATTTTATAAATTGTATGTAGTAATGCTGCATATTAACATTTTAATTTTCTCAACAATTAAATTGTTTTAAAGGCCTTCAAAGTTTGAAAAGACAAAATTTTCTATAAATGATTTTAAATACTTATACCCACTCTATGATATTAATTTAGTATATATCAATGAAAGAGAATAAATCCGGCTATAAAAAACATGTATGTTTACATTTCTCCACCTCCGAATGGCAGATGGTTTCTTACAAGGATCTTTTTGATGGCAGAAATACACTCAGAGGCTTGCCATTGCCTGCCAAGGGGAGACCGCTATTCGAAAAATTGTTTCTATTACGCACCAGCCCATTCGGCGCTCGTTGGTTGGACGAATTACGGCGCAATTGCGACCAACATTTGAAATGGATTATCTTTAAAAAAATAAATTCCATGAATATGCACAAAAATAATAAAGATTGCCCAATCAATTTAAATTTTCGTTGTTTTATTTCAATCCGATACCTCTCAATTTATCACCCTTTATATATTATCAAAATTTTTTAAAATTTATTTTAACCTACAAAGGGAAAAAAGTCTAACCAATTTTAGTAGGAAACCTCCCAAAACTCCCACGCGTTCATGCGATCCTTAGCAACAACAGGACCAGTTCTGCTCTCTATGGGATCAGTATTGATCAGTAGAGCTAACCGAACTGAAACAAACAGACAGCGTGTAGAATGCACTCATGAATAAACACACACTTGCTTGCTTATGTGGGTGCATACACTCATGCTTGCGGTGGGGAAATTAAACTATATTGTTGTTGCCACTGCCACTGACAGCACCATCGCTGTAATGTGGTGAATGACAGCACAGCTACTCATGATGATTGGCATGTCAATGAGGAGATTGCTTCTGTGCTTCGGTGCTGTTCGCCACCCCGGCCATTAAGGCACGAACGATTGAAAGGCCCGTTGCGCCAGCCAACGGTTGTGACATACAGGCACAGTTTCTCACACATGAGCTACATTACAAACACAAACACATGTCATGGCAGCGTTCAACATGCAACTTGACGCGTTTTATTAATTAATTAATCAAGCAGGCGTTCAATGTTGACTGCCTCAAAAATGTGCTCGCTATTAGACTATTTCGTTGTTTGGCTTGCTTCTTTGCTGTTTTTTGTTTTTGTTAGCCTCTGTACGCAGCAACAGTGTCACTTTTTGCCGGCTGAGACAGAGTGTTAACCGCTGACAGTTGTCGATTGTCAGCTGTCGGTCTGGTTGTTTGGCATTGCGGCAATGTCATGGCGAAATTAATTGAAAACGAAATTTATACGAATCAACAGTTTATTTAATGCTTGCATTGACATTGCACTGGGGCGAAATTATTTGCATCAAAACTAGGCACATAAATACGCAAATGTATGCACATAAATGTGTGCAGAGAAGCATTTAATTTATGTCAAACGAAAATTCGCTTCAAGAGACAGCAAATATTTGCAAAAAATTTTGTCGCCGCCTCTATGGGAGCAAACTCTCATGGATAAGGGCAAGTATGTACTAAACAAATAAATATGTAGATATGTATAGTGCATATTTTCCGCATGTTTGCCTGTTAAAGGCGACGACTGTCTGACTTTGCTGGTACATTGGCGCCGTGGCAAAGCCAGTGGGGCATTTGTAGCCCCTCGACATCGGCGCATTGAGCACAAAGTTCACTCTGCAATGTTTTATGGGTTGCTCTACTTTATATTTAGAGTTTCTGAGTATGTTTCAGCCTCCTCCGTTTGATTTAAAATTAGTTTGTTGCTTGCCGGCAAAAAAGTAAATAAATTTATATGGATGTTTTCTGTTGTCACTATGTTGCCGGCTGAACTAGTTGCTCGCCGCTGACGCTGACTGTTAAAATGTGCCCGATATAGCCTGGCAGCGTGCGCACTCAACTAATATGCAACCAGTTGGAGTCAATAATAGATAATTTTATTATTAGATATTATTCTTTAGTATCTCAGATTATCACAGACTCTGTACTCTGCTCAATTTTTTTCCTGTTCTTAGGTAAATACCGTTGCATTACTAAACTATAAGTACAATAACACTACACTTCAAAAACTTGATGAAGCTCTTCGCGGTATTCTCACTGTCAAAGCACTGGTACCAACGATAGTGACGGCCAGCGAAGTTTGGCATGAAGAGAGAAACGTTTGCACAACACTCGGTTCTACGTTACCGGAACGACCTGGATTTATATCCGGCAAAGGATTCTCACTTTAGCAGCAACGTCACTCCGTGCATGCAAGGTGAATGTTTATGATGTTACAACAACAAACACAACAACAACAACATGAAGAGAGAGAAACATGGTTGTATGTTTTTTTTGCTTAAAGAAGACAAGTCCAAACACTTGGATTGTGAATTGCGCTAAAAAGCAGATATGTTAATTTATTGGAAAGAGTAGAGACGTAGAGATGTTAAATTATTCAGATGTTATTAATCTTGACTCATAACTTCGACGGTAAAGCAATAGTTTTCACTAAAGTGACCCTATATTTTACTGCGACATCAAATCTTCTAAATAACCTAACTCTCCGTACTTAGAAATCAGCAGGCATATCTAGAAGCTCTAAAATAACCTAACGACGCAATATGCCCCAGACTAGGTCACGACTTTTCTATCCATCTTCCAGTACTTGATACTGCAGAGAGGTTTGAAGCATCATCCAAAGAAAAAATAGATTCAGAGGTGATACCCAAAAGACAATACGTTAGGGTAATTTTCATGGGTTCAACATGGGTTCTCCACAAAAGTTGTAGTCCAAAGGTACTCATGAGAAATTTCTATAAGCAGAGTTAAGTGATCAATCATTGTTGTTGCTTTTTTATTATATTTCAGGTATAGGTTAGTATATATCGGGTGCTTTTTAAGAACTTGAAAACACAAAATGACAATTCAAAACAGAAACATTATAGGGTACCTCGGGTACGAATGATGAACAAAAAAAATTTTGGTAGCGGTCGCAGGCAAAGCAACCCTCTGGGTGTGTTCCTGTCACGAAAAAAATCTTCTCATAAAAAGCCATTTGGCCTTCGGAGGCGGTATAGTTTAATATTAAGGGGGTATTCTAGTGTAGAGGTATGAATTTGAGATGTTTTTTCGGCGGCTATAAATAAAAAATAAAAAATATTAAATATATTTAAAAAGATATTCATTAATGTTTTAAAAATACATAAAAAAAATTAAAAATCTCAAAAAACGAAAAACTCAAAAAGTTATGAGTTGTTGAAGTGGGGGTTAATATTATAAAAAATGGCGCGCCTCCCTACCACGATTGCAAGCGCTCTAATAATCTGAAACAAAAAAATAAAAAAAGATTATTAATCTTGATGAATGCTGCTATCGTACTTACTACAAAAAAGTCGAAAAAAAATTTTTTTTGGCCAGATTGCGGCTGCACGAAAAAATAATAAATTTATTTAATACTTTTTGTAACTTTTCGGAATATTTAAAAAATAGTAAAAATTTTATTTTGTTTATAATAACAGTAAGTACGCTAGATAGATATATGTATATATGGAGAAGGCTCACACCAAATTTCAAGTCAATCGGTTAAGTAGAACCTGAGAAATCAAGGTAAACATTTTGAAACATATAGTTTCGAGAAAAACGCGTTTAACCCTCCGATGTTCGGTGCCTTATGATGCGGTAAGTGCATCATAAGGGTCTGCCCAGACCCATACAAATAATGTAAGAAATACGGTTTTAAAAATAATTTTATTTATTTATTTGCAGGGATTAGTATTAATTACGAAGAGCAATTGGGTTTACAACTATATAGTTGCATGGAATGTTCATTAAGACATATGGGACGATTACATTTGCTGCAGTTATAACGAGTTTTACCTCGCTTTTTCGAAGAAGAAGCAGCACAATGGTAGCACGATGACCGTGTTGAAGCAACTTGAGCATATGATTGTTGCTGTGCTGCATCTGATGTCGATGGACAAGATTTCGGTACCTAAAAGTAGCGAAATAATTTATTTTCAATTAATAAATATGAATACATGCATACACATATCTTTATACGCGGAAATATATGTAGGTGTGTATATAATTCATACTCACATTGATATGAAAAGATTCATTGCTTGTCTTATATGAGCAAACCTCCATACTAATGGGTTAGTCGCCCGTTTCGTCATATGTGGGGTAACTAGCTGCCGTGCCAATTCAATGATAAATGAGCACCTCTTATCATTCTGCTTTGCCGGACTCAGCTCGTCATAGATGATGAATGAGGCCAAACCGGCAATATCAAGCATATTATAAAACATTGCCAGTGGCCAACGGTTTGTCGAGCGTTTGCACGAACAGCCAGTCAACATTTGATCCATTATATCTACCCCCGCTTTAAATTTATTGTAGTCCAAAATTCACTCTACGATCCATCAACATTTCTGCCAAGTTGTATGTTGAAAAAAAATTGTCAGCATAAACAGTCCTGCCGCTGTCCATATAATTTTCCATCAATTTCAAGACGACCCGTTCACCTTGATTCGTTTTCCGATAAAAATTATACCTTTCAAAGGGAAGTTTGAAACAGAGTCATAAAGCCACCACACTTTCATCCCGTATTTTGCCGGCTTACTCGGAATATATTGGGTGAATCGAGTGCGCCCACGATATGGAAATAACTGTTCATCGACGGTTACATGACAATCCGGAGTGTATGCTTTCTCTAAATTGGCCATCAGCATGAGCCATACATCGTCCAGGGCAGCAGATTTGCTTTGCTTCAACCTCTCAGAACGAGTACCACTGTTATCGAAACGGATGAAAGTAGTTAAGCTCTTGAACCGATTCAATGACATAATGGCCTTATAAATTGGCATATGGCGATAGCTATATTTCCTGTTCTATATCTGATGCTTCACCGAAGTCTTCTTCATCTGGAAAATATTCATCATCTTCTGCGTCGCCACTTATTTCAAATAGATCAGGCTCCTGTGCCATAATTTCTTCAATTTGTGCCTGAAGTCGCTGACGTTCTTCCGGACTCACATTAGCTGCACTTAGCTTACGAAGCAAACCCGTCATCACATCAACTTCATCCATATTTACTTGTTCCATTTTATTTAAAAAAACACTTCCCACTAATTAAAAAACACGTGTTCACTTTAATTTTCAAATGTCAACTAAAAAATTATCTCTGCCGCTGCCTCCGCTAACAGTTTAGTTGTTTGCACCTAACCGTTAACCAATTTACATGAGAAGCTTATATGGGTCTGCAGAGACCCATGTGAGCTTAATTAACGAAATTAGTTTAAAATTATTATTTTTACAACAAATATAGCAAAAATCTTAATTCTGCTACTTCATTGTGTTTAGCACACTACATTTTAGGAAGTCATGGACTCAGAAGCCTCAGATATTAAAAATAAAAGATCTACATGCATTTAAAGATCGAATGGGTCTGGCCAGACCCATATGAACAACGGAGGGTTAAAGTTTTGGGTGCAATTACGCCCTGTGGCGTTCCAGGCCAGCCAGTTTAGAAGTCATGACACTGAAATAGCTATGTATATCTCTGGAAATAATTAAAATTTTAACAAATCCTTTTAAGGGTATATTCTTGCAAGGTTAAGTTTCGAGAATATCAACAAAAATAAACAGATTTTTTCGAATTTCTACACTAAAATATCCCCTTAAAAATTAAAAGAAAATTAAAAAACATAAATTAAGTAGCAATAGCACAATTTTTTTTAAATGTAAATTTTCCTCAACGTTATTTTTTTTTCATTTTATAAAAACACAACAACAATAAAAAACTAGATTTGAAATTTTCTGCCTCATATACAGTGCTGGTAATTTTATCATGCCAATGCATGTGTTTATTTTACACCAAATATCTATATAGCGCCTAAAAGTAGGCAACATTTAATTTTTATGTTCAGCTTCGTTTCGTGCAGCGTTAGAGAAAGCAATAACAAAGCAAGCTGGCTACAACAAAACTTGCAGCGTGGGAATGGCGTATTGCGAGTATTGTGGGCTGCATATTCACACATACATGTGTATGTGTGTAGATATTTCATTGCGCATCTTTTTTTAATTTGTGTTACTGAATATCAAAGGTTTTACGCGTATGGCACACCTGGTGGTATGAGTAACATAATTACTCTTATTGTATATTTGCAGCCACTATTTGTATTTTTTTTTTTTTTTTTTTATTTTAACTTTTTATTTGTTTATTGAATCTGCCTTTTCAAAGGCCTCACAATAAGTATTCAAATCTTAGAACTAAAAAGAAAAATTTTATTTTATCTCATTTTCTACAATAAATAATTATTAAATGGCCCTCTACTCATCGGGGTGGTAGGTCATTTCTTCGAAGCCTGGTCGTATGTTGCGTACTCGGGAGTTGACGTGCGAACGGGTTCGGGTGATCTTGCAATTTCAACTGATAGTTTTCACGAACTTTTTTGAATACTTCCTTCACCATCGGTACATCTAGGTCCCTATGGATGTTGTCGTTTCTTATATACCACGGCGCTCCAGTTATGGTTCTTAAAATTTTCGACTGTGCTCTCTGTATAAGATCGATACTGGAACTGCTGGCCGTTCCCCACAATTGGATTCCATAAGTCCAAATTGGTTTCAAAATTGCCTTGTACAAGAGGACTTTACAGTCAAGGCTCAATCTTGATTGCTCATTAATTAGCCAGTGAAGGTTTGAAGCTTTGATTCTCATATTAAGCCGTTTTGCCTCGATGTGGCGTCTCCATGTTAAACGCCTATCTAGGTGGACGCCAAGGTATGTGACGTGATCAGACTGTGGTATGCATACGTTGTTAAGGGTAACCGAGGGACAGTCTCCTCTTCTAAGCGAAAATGTGACATGTTTACTTTTTATTTCGTTCACTTTTATTCTCCATTTTTTCAGCCACTTTTCTAAAAGTCTGAGATATTTATTTAGCTCTCTAGATGCCAGAGACGGATCATTTTGAGAACTAAGCACAGCGGTGTCGTCAGCGAATGTAGATATAGTCAAACTATCGCACTCGGGCAGATCAGAAGTATAAATTAAATACAAAATTGGGCCTAGTACACTGCCTTGAGCGACACCAGCTTCAATTTCATATTCATGAGTCACATAATCGTTGCATTTTACTCTGAATTGTCTGTTTGTTAAGTACGATTCCAGAACTTTGTGTGTAATAGGTGGCAAACAGCGTTTTATTTTATGTATGAGACCCTCATGCCAAACTTTGTCAAATGCCTGTGCCAGATCTATAAAAATTGCTGAACAGTATTTTTTAAGTTCAAAACATTTTCTTATTTCCGCAGTTATCCGATTTACTTGCTCGATTGTAAGTATTTGAATGTATTTTTCAAAGAATATTAATTTCGAACTTTTTTTATGAATTCGAAGAATTGTAAATACACCTATTTCTCGTTTTACGCGATAGATACGTTATCAAAAAATTCATGTAAAAAGAGAATTAGGTGCAAATAATATAAACAAATTCCTTTTAGAGTTCACTTAAGGATTTGTTTCGTGCTTACACATTTTTATTCATTAAATATATTATAAGAAATAAATTATTAAATGGCGCGAGCAAACTCCACAGAGTCTCAGAGACTTTTCCTGGGACTAATTTAAACGATTCGTACATGCACTCGGAAAATCTGACTTTTTTCTAGTAGATGCAATTTCCCATTGCTGTTTTCGTATTCGGTTCGAAATTAAAAAGTGCTAAGAAGTGAAAGAAGCTTCGGATTTTTTCAAAGGAGAGCAGAAAATATTTCCATTAACTCCATTTTGTGAAGAATTTCACCATACCTGACGCAGCATAATAACATTTCTCTAGCCGAGATTCCTACAATTTTTCTTTTTCTTTAATTATCAGATTTTTTATTAACATCTACATATGTATATTTATTTGTTCATCTTATTATGCGGCATTAATGAAAAGCGAAGAGGAGGATTTAAATTTTTTGAAGTTTTATGATGTACCGTGATTTTAATATTAATTTTCTCAGTAATGATGGGATTCCCGTGAAGTTGATCATTTGTGGCATGTATGGCATTTATTATCGCTCTAAGCATTTTTAACTGGAATCCTTCGAGTATTCTGATTTTAGAGTTTGCTACAATGACCCACGGATGCATATCTTAAGTTTAAGTCGGTGTTATAATTGAGCCCCTGCAATTTATTGCCAATTGATAATTGAGTGTGCGGATTTTTAAGTCAATATAGGTTTCTGAGTTTTGGATAGAGAACCTTTCCTTCGGTTAATATGTATGCACATTCGCTCTTCAGGTTTAATTTCAATTGAGACGCACCTCATGATACTACAATATGTCTCAATATTTTGGCGTATATTGAAATGTTGCTATTGTTGTTATAAAGCGTTACCCATACATTTCTTTGGAATGCTGCTGAAGTGAAAATCTTTGGGTGGATTTGAATCCGGGTTGTTCTGGTCATTTAGAACAGAATGTATGGGGATAAATTATAAACTATAATAAAAATCATCATTTCAGTCGGATAAATGCCGAAGCAGGCCCTTAAAGCCTGAAAATCAGGAAATTTTTTGCATCAGACCCACCCACTGGTTTCAAGTCTTTCAAACAAAACAGTTGAAAAAGTGATACCACTTCAAAGCTTTTGGATTTATTGGCTATGCTCGATTCATAAAATGTAGCTGAGTCCAATTCCGCTTCCAAAGTTAGTGATGTCTCGTCCGATTCTGATTGAGCAGGAAGTTTCCTTTTTGCTTTTTTGTTTTCTGCTTTCGTACGATAAAAAAAAAAATAAATAATTGGCGCGTACACTTCTGTTAGGTGTTTGGCCGAGCTCCTCCTCCTATTTGTGGTGTGCGTTTTGATGTTGTTCCACAAATGGAGGGACCTACAGTTTCAAGCCGACTCCGAACGGCAAATATTTTTATGAGGAGCTTTTTCATGGCAGAAATACACTCGGAGGTTTGCCATTGCCTGCCGAGGGGCGACCGCTATTAGAAAAATGTTTTTTTTATAAATTTTGCTTTCACCGAGATTCGAACCAACGACCTCTCTGTGAATTCCGAATAGTATCACGCACCAACCCATTCGGCTACGGCGGCCGCCACGATAACTAAAAGTTAATTAATACTGTATTTCGTTCAATTTTTTGTAGTAAATTTTTTTGATAATTTTTTTTATTTCATTTTTAAAGATAATTGCAAGCATTGCTGCTTTATTTGTCTAACAACAAAAAAGTGTTTTTGTTTCCCTTTTATTATTTTCGTTGACAAAGAAATAAGGTTTCGTTCGAAAATTAAAATTATTGCAACTTATTATGAAAAATGGTCGATCTTTAAGAACAACATATTGCAACATTTTGGATTTTTTTGTGTGGACATATCGTCTGAATGTGTCAACAATTCAAAGGTGGATGAAAAAATTGCAGGAAACTGATTATGTCGAGGATAGAAAAAGGATGGCACACCAAAAATTGGCTGTTCTGTTTAGAATATTGCCACAATAGCGCAAAGTGTTACTGAAGAACCTTAAGCATAGATATCTCAAAGTTCTCATCAATTAGGCGCTCATGACTCGGCTGTTTGATGGATTTTACCTGTCGACGCGCTCATTGTGGGCATTCAAATGATGTAATTTTTCACATAAAATCGTTAAGAGTCGTGTTTTGTACAAGAAAAGTCTTTCAGGATCTAAATTCTTATATATTTTATTTTAAAACAACATCTAGACGAGTCTTTTGAAAGACGATTTACAAAAAAAAAAGGTAATGTTTTTCCACTGGAACAAAGTAATTTATTATATTTTACGACTTCTGCTAAAATATTATGGAAAAATATTAAGACTTACGTGAGCTGAACCGATTTGAAAACACCTGCAAAAATTTCATTGCTTGGATCTCTTCTGCCGAGGTGATTTTTTGGAAAATATATTTTATTTATGAAAAAAAATAAACCAAACTTTTGAAGATATTTTCAAACCAATGTAGCTCATAATATTTCTAAGAAATATGCATTTTGGCGGAAGTCTTATTTTTTTTACAATATTTTACAATATTGGTGCAAAACCGCAACTTTTTTACATATAACACCCTTATGCACATGGAATTGTACAAATTGTAGTAATTTTAAACATTTTACTATTCATACTGGATTCAGTCTTTTTTGGTCCGTTATATTCAATAAAAATATATAACTTTTTTAGACCCTCTTGCCTAGGGAAACATTTTAACACCTCCATCATAAGAATTCATTTGCCCCAATTTTGGGTATATTTCAATAACGCAGTATATTTTCTTGACTTCTTGAAAAAAATAAAATAAAATTCAAATTCATAAATTCTTCACTATAGCGTTTGCCGTGAAAAATGAGAGGGAGATTAAGGCCACAAGACAGCAGAGAGAGCAAGAGAACCTGCCAGATTACAATCTTCGCGCACAACTTTTGTATATCTATGAACTATGCCTCTTCATCGACTATGCGATTTTTCTTTTCCGATTGGAACTGCAATGTTCTAGAGTGCAATTTGATCATTGCGCTTGTGGAAATTTCCGAAGACTTGTGCTCCCATGACTCTAAAAAAATTCGATATTGAATAGATCTCAAAATTTAAAAATTTTTTTGAAAGATTTTCCAGTTTACTTCTTATTATACTCAAGCCTACAAATTAACCAATATTCAGACAAATGTAAGACTATGTCCAAAGTACCTGCATCACTCGACATGGAATCGCTCATTATTTGAAAGCGAAGCAGCGATGAAAACAAAATGCGCCAAACTTTCTGTCAGTGCATAGAAAAGTGTTATTTAACGCCCACATGTCGAAAGATTTGATTTTAAAATTACCCAGCTTATTTTCGATGCAGTCCTCATGCATAAAAGTGTAAAAAAACATGATAACTATGAAGTTTATCAGCATTTGTATTGCCACTTAAGTTCTGGAAAATTACCCATAGTAATTTTTTATTACTTTATTTAACGAGACAGCCACTTTAAATTCATGAAGCTTCCTTCGTGCGTTGCCGCACACCAACACTTCTACTGCTACAGTACGACTTCCCTTTTTGTACATTCCTCATTAACCCTTTTATGCTCTTTTGTTGGCAACTTAAAGTTTTTGATTAATTTATTATTTTATTGCAGTGCCAGCAAATGTTAGTTAGTTGCTTTTCATTGCTGTTGTTCATGCCGTTGCTGTTAACTCTTTTGTCGTCATGAATTTTCCCTCCCTCCGTCCCTCTGTCTCTCTTATTGTGTATTGTTGTGTTTTCTTCTTTTTTTTGTGTTGGTGAATGAAAATTTTCGCACTACCAAACAGAGCAAACCAAAAAGTTTATGTTTGCGCAGCATTTGTAAGCAATAACGACAGCAACGACAGCAATCAACAGGCAACACAAACTGCAGCAAAAACAACAATGGCAGTAATATGAATAACAATTAAAATATTGTGGCGACTGCGGATGTAATTCTCCCATAGCCAGTCACCCACTTCGCAAACGCCTGCATACACTGATTGCAAACTTCTCTGCGCACATCCGCGCGCACACACATACACACACACAACCAGCTGCAGCATTTGTGTCAGTGTGGCCAAGTTTTTACACGCTGCGTGCATTTTCAGCATCTTTCGCAGTGAACAGAAAGTGCAGTTAGGCAGCGGGGCTGGCGAGACTACAACCATTGGCGCGTACATGGCTGTTGTTGTAGTTGTAGTTGTAGTTGCTGACATAGCCACAACAATATCGAGACTGCCCTCGAAGAGTTCTCATTATTGTTGGTATAGTTTTTATTGCTGTTTGTGTATTTTATTTGTCGGCACTCGCTGATGGTGATGCTTTTGCTGTTCTCGCCGTTCTTGTTGTTGCTGTTGTTATTGTCGTTTCCGCACAAGCAAGCACTAATCACTCTTTTTCAGTACATCGTTTGTTTTTTCGTTGTATTATTTGTTGTGTTTTTTTCGTTGATGACTTCTTTCGATTCCCATTGTTTTCAGTTAACAACGAAGCAACTACGACAACAACAACAAAAACAACAGCATTAAGCAAGAGAATTGTTTTGCATTTCTTTCCTCACTTACCTACTACACACATTTATACAGTTGCTGTGAAATAGTTGTTGTTGTTGTGGTCGCCTGCAGTATTATTATTTTTATTGCACTATGCTATTGTTCTGTGTGTTGCTCAGCATTTTTATTGTTATTTTTGCCCTGTGTGTTGCGCCCTTTTGCCTGTTAGCATTCGCAATCCGCTTTTTTTTTTTTGTGCGTGCACATTTTTTCTGTTGTTACATTTTTGCTTCACTTGCAACCACAATTTTTATTTTATATACTTTTTTCTCTCCTCTTTTGTTTTTTCTTGGGTTGGCACAATAATTACTTTGCACGATTGCTCGCACACCTCATTTGCATTTCTGCGACGAAATGCAGGCCGATATAAATTGAAAATGCAAGTTTTAATGCTGCAATACTTCAGAAATGAGGTGAGGTGATTCCCTTCGAACTGGGTTGAGAGCGGCGGTACTCTTTTTTTTGGATTTAGGCGAGTGCTTGTTCAGCGGAAACTTAAATAATAAATCGGGTCGATTTAAGGCAAAGCTAAAATGATTTACGCACTTAGTATAATACTAAGTTTCCACCGCAGCCGCTATCGTGTTCTCTGCCGCTATCGTGTTCTTAGCGCAAACACGAAACAAAACTCCTGTCAAATCCCATACAAAATTAAAACACAACTCCATACCTAAACCCACTTTTCAAAGCGTGTTTTGTGGGTTTGCGTCTAATTCAAAGCGTGTTTTGTTGGGTTTGCGTCTAATTTAATTATTAAGTGGTGGCAATGTTGCTCATTTTCCTCATTTATTATTGCATTCTTATCGAAATATGGCAACAATGATTGCAATTTGTCAATACGACATTTGATTGACGGCCGCCGTAGCCGAGTGGGTTGGTGCGTGATCACCATTCGGAATTCACAGAGAGGTCGTTGGTTCGAATCTCGGTGAAAGCAAAATTCATAAAAACATTTTTCTAATAGCGGTCGCCCCTCGGCAGGCAATGGCAAACCTCCGAGTGTATTTCTGCCATGAAAAAAATCTGCTCATAAACATATCATAAAACAAAATGAAATAAATGTATAAAAAAAAAAATTTTTTTTGTGATTCGAACCGAGGATTTCGGATCGGAAGCCCACATTGCTAGCCGCTGGGCTATCGCGCTGTGCTGTCGCCGCAAAATAATGTATCATAAATCTGTTTACCATACCAAAGACCATACACTTTGCAAACACATTTCGGTGGAAACAGTTGACAGTTCTCCCAAACACAACTCCTGCAAACACGGTGTTTGCTTTTGGTGGAAACGGGGGCTTACAATATATTTTAAGTACAGTCTGCTCTCTCTTAGTCGGACACTTAAGGGACTGAACAATTTATCGACTTACGGGAGGTGTCCGCTTATGAGGAAAATGTAAAAAAAAATTAATCATGATTTTTGAGAGTTTTTTAATCTTTAATTTAAAGGTTGTTTTTTTAGCTGCATGAGAACTATCGACATCCATAACTATGGCGTAACAGCTGGGAATGGCACACTGTGTTGACAAGGGTCGCCTTGAAAAAAATAAATCTGTGCACGAAGTTCATAGAGCCGAAATGTCGATTGGTCGTCGTTCTCAACATGTTGCCCTTTGTCTTCCGACTACGTGAAAGCTTTTACGGAAGGAACTTGGCTTACGTACATATAAAATACAGCTAGTACAAGATTGAAGCCGAATACCTATCCTTTGCGTTGCATTTTTGCTGATTAGGCTCATTTAGATGTACGAGTGCGGTTCACTAAGTACCCGTGTTTGATGACAGAGGGCGGTCCTGAGGGAAGTTGGTATTAACATCGTGTGCTGCCATCTATCAAACGACGACAAAACAAAATTCAAACTGATTGATAGGTTACTTTGGATTTGGCAGCTATTCGAGTAAGGTGTGTTGCGTGATTTTCGCTAAGATGGAAAAATGGAACGTTAGTGCGCATAGCCAATTAATATTTTACATGATAAGTTGGCGATGAAAAAATTGGTGCCGCGATTTCTCACAGTGGACAATAAGCGGGTGCGGCTGTTAACTTCGAAGCAGTGTTTAGATCAACTTAAGCGGGATCCGAATAAATTTTCGCGTCGAGTTGTCATCGTTGATGAAACCTAGATTCATCTCTATACACCAGAAGCTAAGCAACAATCAAAATAATGGATTTCTCCCTCTGAATCTGCTTCAAAGAACGCGAAGACAATTCCATCGGCCGAAAAGGTCATGGCGACGATTTTTTTAGGATGCGAACGGTGTCATCCTCATGGATTTTTTAGAAAAAGGAACAACGGTCACTGGACAATACTACAGTGAGTTATTTTACCGCATTTCATTCATCCGGAGTTGTCACCGCCAAACTGCGTGAATTGCGTTATGAATTGCTGCCGCACCCCGCTTCCTCTGGCTCGATCTGGCTCTCTGCAACTTTTTATTGTTCCTCAACATGCAGAAATGGCCCGCGGGAAAAAAATTTAGTTCAAACGAGCAAGGCATCGCCAAGAGAGTTCGACAAAATCTATTTCTTAAAGGAGTTAAAAAAATGGCAGGAGCTTTGAAAGAAGTATATCTTTCTAAAAGCGTACTATGTTGAAAAAAAAAAAAATTGAAAAAATGGTGTCTTCATTTCTAACAAGGGTACTTACTGAGCCTCCAACGTACAAGTAACGTATAATTTGTCCAACACCTTCAACTTCGTTATATCGAGGTTTCACTGTATATATTATATAAAACATTTTAATGAAAATTTTACATAGCTAAACAAATTTACATTTTTGGTAGAACTGTCACAATATATACAAGGTGGCACAAAATTATTCATCCAATTTGGTTATTGAATAACTATTTTACTAAATATAAAAAAAAAAATTTTGAGTAATGGAAATCTTTACTTTACGCGCTCCATTGCATGTCTGTTTGTACACTGCAGCTGTCAAATTGACGAATATCAAATAGTGGTTGACGTATGGCGTCATTTGCAAAAATTATAAATCTTCCGTTAGGGTGATTAATTTTGCGCCAACTTGTTTCAGTAAACGCAAACACGTAAGTACATGTATGTATGTATATGTAAATGTGTATGTGTATATGTACAAGGTGGCGCAAAAGTAACCTTGCGATGTTTTTTGGCTGTAATTTAAAAAAAAAATGCAAAACTTTAATTCCTCTTGTGGATTCTTTTCATTTGGTCTTTTAATTTTGTTTACATCAAGTCGGGAATATGATGTCATGTAAATGGCCGCCGCCACAGTTGATTGCCATTTGAGCCCTTTTTATGGCATTTTCCATCACTTTGGCCAAAACTTCCGGCGATAGGTCCTCACATTCTTGACGGATATTGTCTTTAAGAGCTGCAAGAGTCTGAGGCTTGTTGACATAAACCCGCGACTTCAAAAAGCCCCACAAAAAAAGTCTGGAGCGGTCAAATCAGGCGATTTTGCTGGCCAGTGCAAATCGCCAAAACGGGAGATTAGGTGCCCAGGGAAATGCATCCTTCAGCATATCGGTTGTGGCACGTGCAGTGTATGCCGTTGCACCGTCCTGTTGGAACCACATGTTTTCCATCCCCCCTTCAGCAAGTTGCGGCAAAAGAACTCGTTGAGCGCTCACCATTAACAGTAACCGTTCGGGCCGCGACGTCTTCGAAGAAAAAAGGTCCGATGACTCCTCCAGCGAAAACAGCACATCATATAGTGACTTTGAGCGGGTGTAATGCCTCTTCGTGGGTTACACGCGGATTTTCAGTGCCCCAGAAGCATAAATTTTGCTTATTTACGTACCCGCTAAGATGGAAATGGGCCTTATCACTCAGGATTATTTTTGATGAAAAATCATCTTCCTCTTGGTGGTGATTAAGGATGGCTTGAGCGTATGTTAGACGTGATTGGCGGTCAGCAGCTAACAGCTGATGCACCGTCTGGACTTTGTACGGAAACAGCTTCAAATCTTGTGCCAAAATTCGCTGTAAAGACCGTCGACTGATACCCATTTGCGTGGCACGTCGTCTGGTCAATGTCGACGGCGCTTCCATGACATCCTCGTCTACAGGTACTCCGGGGTCTGCCACACCTGGCAGCATCTCGTGTTGTGCCAGTCTCTTCGAGGCGAGCGGCTAAACGTCGCAGTGTTTCACCAGTAGGCGTTGGACGGCGAGGAAATCTGCGACGAAATTCACGTTGTGCCAAAGTCACCGACCGATTATTGGTCAAATAAATAGTCAGCAATTGTTTCTTAACGTGTATTTCGCATGTGTTTACTACACAAATGTGAAAACAGAACTGACATTAGGGGCCAATCGCAAAATGTATAGCATTTTCTGATAGGAGGATTACTTTAGCGCCACCTGTTATATGTGTATACTAGCATTCCCCAGTGGGCTTCGCACCACCATACATAAAATGTTTTTTTATATTGAATCGTCTGGCGTGCTCCCCAATTGGTGTTTTATCGGCTTTTATTATTATTTTGTGGTCATCGGTGGGCATCAGATCGAGTGCCACTTTGAACAATTTCACCAATTCATTGTGTTGATGGAACATTGTTTGCAATTCATTCACGCATCACCCAGTGGGCTTCGCACCACCATATATAAAATGTTTTTTTTATATCGCAAGAAATTTTTCATATTAAGTTTTCTTTATAGAACTCGTAAAATGTTTAAACAGTTGAATTAGTTGATTTTTTTCATACAACATACTTTCTAAAGATGTCACAATAGCCTTTTCTGTACTTTTTTAAAATTTGATTGTGGTGGTCACCTATATACAGGTAAGGTGAAAGAGCCGATAAAAACTTGTAATTAAACTTTGATTCTTTAATTTCCATTTCAATTTTTTACGCTAAATAAATTATGCTAAAATAAATAAAGTTAAAAATGTTTTTCCAGTTCCTTGAATGCTCCAGTTTTTATTATATTTTCGCCCAAAATTAATATTAACACTTACAACCACAACAGTACAACAGAAGCGCTCATAAGCGGCTGTGTATTTGTTATTGTTTTTCCCATACAGGCATTTCGTATGAGAGGAAACCATTACTCACATAAAATGTCATAACTCAGGAACGGTTGCACCGATTTCAATCAAACTTCACACAAACCACCTCCTCAAAGATAGAAAAGAACTCTAAAATTTTTGTGTCAATGGGTTCGGCGGTTCTTGAGTTATAAGATTACCAAGGAAATGTAATATATAACGACAACTTGAAATAACTCAGGATCAGCAGTGTGGTTAGGAATTTCAGCTGATATAAGGCTATCGATTTGATCCGGAGTTATTTTATGTACCAGCCAAATTAGTATATGTGCGTGCGGCAATCCCCTTTTCTGCCATTCGATGGAGTACATATGGCATCGCACCTCCCCAAATACATATAATTTCACAATTAAATCCATAAGTGCTTTACATTTTTGCCGAAATGTATACTCATGTGGTTCAAACACATCCTAGTGTTATCCAGGTCCACGTTTTGATCTATATCTCGAGACCCTAGTTACGGAGGGGCATTAAAAATACTATATACTATAGCAATCATCAACAGCTCCCTTTTGCTACCCATATTGTACGAACACATCCTTAAGTTATCGGGGTCCACATTTTGGGCGATATCTCGAGACCCTAGTCACGGAGCGGCATCAAAAATACTCTATACTATAGAATCATCAGCAGCTTCCATTTGCTACCCATATTGTACAAACACATCCTAGGGTTACCCAGGTACACGTTTTGGATTATATCTCGAGACCCTATTCACGGAACGTTATTAAAAATACTCTATACTATAGAAATCATCAACAGCTTCCATTTGCTACCCATATTGTACAAACACGTCCTAGGGTTATCCGGGTTCACGTTTTGGCCTATTTCTCGAGACCCTGTTATCCGATTCTTAAAATTTTAAGCCACAAACCATCTACTGAATAGTCCAAACAAAGCCTAAAAATTTGGTTTGGATAGGTGAGCTCGTTCTTGAGTTATAAGATTACCAAGGAAATGTAACTTCTTTTTATATATATAGATGTTACAAATCATAAAACAAATTGCATACATACAAACAGACTATCGGTTATGAAAATTCGAAATTGAAGCACCTCATGCCATTGCAATTGATCATCATTCGAAATTACTTATACACTTTTGTTTTACTTATTTCACTTCAGGTATTTAATTTCGTGATTATTACGAGTAAACGCTTTCGCAGCAAGGCAAAAGAATTCAAATAAACAAACGGTATGCAATTTCGTGGCGCAGTTTATGACTGACGTAAACTGAAGTTCAATGTCAAACCAATAACAAGACTGGGGAAATTTGAATCACTTCGCTTAGAAGAAATATATTTATGTACAGTTACTGAAAGTAAAGTATGGAAAAAACTACAGCAACCAAATGCTTTAATTTACAAACATATAAACGATTAATTGAATCTAAAGATCTGAAACGTGAATTCATGCATGCAAGCAAATAATATTCACATGGTTTAAACAAAAAAATGTATAAACGAGTGGGTGCGTGCGTGACCATCATTGGATGTGAAACATCAAATATAGAAGGAATATAGGAAAATTTCTAATAGCAATCGGCCCTCGGCAGGCAATTACAAGCAATTGAGCGCATTTCTGTCATAAAAAAGCTTTTAATAACAATCAACAGGTATTCGGAGTCGGCAGGCTCATCTATTTGTAGAGCATCCGGACGCGCTAGAAATACAGGCCTAACAGAGGATGTATGTGCCTATTATGTATTGTACAGGTATGTGTATATATCTATATGTATATATGTCTATGTGTATTGAGGTACCTCACCAAAAAAAGTGACGGTTTATCCAATGGAATTATAAAATTTATTATATTGGACTTACGCTAAAATAAAAAGACTCACGTAAAAATATTAAGCTTTCTTTTGAGCACCCAGACCTTTTTCGACTTTGGATGTGAATCGAACATATTTCTATTAAAGCTAACGTCTTAAGCTTCCAGGCAGCTTTCTAAAATTTAATTTTCCATCGATTTATGGATGTAACCTTTTAAAAAGGATTCTCGAACAGGACGAAAAAAGGATTTAAAAAGTTACATCTTCGGCTAACTTCCCACTGCATCAACTTCAATTTGCCTATCAACAGGGAAAATCCACTGAGACTGCAATACACAGCCTGGTAACAGTTATTGAAAAGGCTATTGAGTCCAAACAGATAGCTCTATGTGCATTTATTGACATATCAGGAGCTTTTGATAACACATGAGGCAATCTATAATGCCCTATATCTAAAGGAGGTACCTGAACCCATCACTAGATGGATAATATTCATGCTGAAATCTAGGACGATCAGCACCGAACTAGGAGAAACAATCAAATCTATTAAAGCCACAAGAGGTTGCCCTCAAGGTGGCGTACTTTCTCCTCTTTTGTCGACTCTAGTCATAGATGAACTTCTCCACAAACTGAATAACCTAGGATTTCACACTCAGGGCTACGCTGACGACCTGGTAGTTTATGTATTAGCCTGGCATGAGGAAACCATTTCGGATCGCATGCAGCAAGCCCTTACAATAATAAACAAATGGTGCACGGAAAAAGGGCTCTCCATTAACCCCTCCAAAACAACACTTGTACCGTTTACTAGGAGAAGGAACATAAATCTCAAATGTCCGACCCTTAATGGAACAACACTTCACCTCTCGACAGAAGCGAACTATCTTGGCGTCAGTCTTGACAAAACGCTTACGTGGAATTCCCATATTGAGAGATTTACTTCAAAAACCACAAGGGCATTCTTTGCCTGCACAAGGCTTTTTGGTAAGACATGGAGACTAAACCCTAGAATGACCTTCTGGACATTCACCACAGTTGTGAAACCCATAGTCACTTATGCATCCTTGGCATGGTGGCCCAAGGTCAAGCAAAGAAAGGCAGCAAACGAATTAAACAAACTGCATCGCCTGATATGTGTTTGGTATTACAGGGGCTATGAAAACATATCCCACGGATACTTCAAATTCTTTCTTCTTTCTGTTTGGTTCCACCTGTCTAGTTCCTTCCCTTCTCCTTTGCCCTGCCTGCCCCCTGCATGATATCATAACAGACAAATTTTTGAACTTTTGTCCACTTTTTGAATTTTTGTCTCCTCGGGCAGCTATTTATCTTAACCTAACCGAAGGTCTGCATAAAAATGTTTAAAATTTCATCAACGGAATAAGAATAAAATAAAGATATTTCGTGGCATACTCAAATCGCTTCTGCTAACGTAAATCTTTATATTTTTAAGATATATTATATTTTGGCGGAAGTCTCAAACTATAATAAATTTCATAATTTCGATGGAAAAAACCTTACCGCTTTGTTTTTTCCTTTGTATGGAGATAATGTACCTACATAAGTTGCTTGAATGTAATTTAATTAAAAAAATAAATAATTAAAAATATATTTTTGACCTTCAAATATATTTAAAAACTAGGAAAGAAAGAAGTTAAATGTACATAATGAATAAAATATATATTTTATACAGGGTGGGCCATATAGCGTTTGCTTTTAGAACTACCTATTTTTTTGAGAATGGTAACACAAATGACATGTCAAATGTGTTCATAATTTGCTTAACGGTTTGACATTTACGAAATGGGACGCTATACGCTTGAACAAAATTGGGAAATATTGAAAACCTATTTCCAAAGTGGCGAGTCTTCTACTTAAACTTTGAGAAATTTGAAATAAAAATTCCAAAAAATTTCTTCTTTTCTGATGAAGCTCATTTTCACATCGGTGGCTACGTCAATAAGCAAAATTGTCGGATTTGGGGCTCAGAAAATCTACACGTTACTGTAGAGAAGCAAATGCATCCACAACGAGTCACTGTTTGGTGCGGTTTTTGGTCTGGCGGCATCATCGGGCCATTTTTTCGCAAATGAGCGAGGAGCCGCGGTTACAGTAAATGGCGAGCGTTACCGTGACATGCTCAACGAGTTGTTTCCAAAAATTGAAGAGGATGACATGGACGACATTTGGTTTCAACAGGACGGTGCAACTTGTCACACTGCCAAAGTTACACTCAAACTTTTGGCTACCGTTTTTGAAAACCGAATAATCAGCCGAAATTCCGATATCAATTGGGAGCTGTGATTCAAGCTCATTGGACTATGTTTTGTGGGGAGCCGTTAAGGACAAATGCTATGCGAACCATCCATAGACGATTGATGCTTTAAAACACGAAATTAAAAATTGGGTTGATCGAATGGCTTACTGTAAAGCCAGTCGTGGCAGTTATTTGAACGATATAATTTTTCATTCATAAATGATAATGTTCAATCTATAAAATAAAAAAAAAGTTTGAAAAAATATTGATTAGTTTTTTTTTATAGCCTATATATAAATAAAAAAAATATATTGCTATTGCACTTCTAGCTTTCATTATACATCTTAGGTTCAATTCTAGGAGACAGATCAAAGTTTTTTTTTTGGCAGAAAATGAGTTATTATTAAACAGCTCTCATACTTCTGGAGGTAAATGATTCATCAGCATTTGCCCCAAATAATATATCGACTTATTTGTATGCCTTTATCAACAGAAGTTCGAAGAATCTTTGATTTGGCAGATAGGCATTCACAAGGCAGAACAGTAGTGATGTTCTTACGCTCATCCATAGTCTTCTAAAGAATCTTGTTAGGATAAGAAATGTACCAGTTTCTTAACCCAGTGATTCTTCGCATAGTTTGTTTTATCGTTCTATATTCTTTTAAAACTGGCTATTTGAAACTTCAGCTTAATTTCTTTATTAATATATTCTTTTTCTTATTATTATATTTTTATTTATTATAAATATAGTTCTGTTGATTTTACGGCTCACTATTTTGAATGAAATAAATCGGTTATGGCAAAAAACTGTTCGTTGTTTTTAGTTTAGGTTAGATTGTAGCGGCTGTCCACTATTAGACACCTCAGGCTCCCAGCTCTAAAACCAATGTGAACTTTTCAAAAATTATAAAGAACCCTGATTTTCACAGTACTGAAATTCTCCAATTCATTAAAACAATTCAAAACAAAACAGCATAATCATTCTACATATAATTAGAGGGAATGCTGCTGGAGTGCCAGTCCTTGACCGGACTTAAATCCGGGTGGTTCCGGGTACCAACTGCCGTAGAAACAATAAAAAATTATGTACCTAACTCTTGTTCTAATTTTTACAAATTCCTACCTACTTTGAAGCATATTTTTGTGATTTTTGATATTTTGGGTTAACAATTTTTTTATTATTTTTTTTTAATTTTTGTTTTTAATTTTGAATTCTAAAAATTGTCTACCTACAATTTCTACAAAATTTTGGATTTTTCGGAGTAAACAGTAAATTTAAAAATTGTTTTTTTTTTTTGCATTTTTCTTAATTTTTTTTTTTTTTTAAATTATTTAATTGGAATTTAAAAATTTCTCTACTTAAGTGTTGTTCTAATTTGTACAAATTCCTACCTGCTATAGGAGCAAAAAAAAAACAATTTAATTTTTTTTTTAATGTTCTATAAATCTTTTTTAATTGTTTAATGTTTTTTAAATTGAATTTAAAAATTGTCTGCCTAAGTATTGTTCTTATTATTACAAATTCCTGCCTGCTTTGGATTATTTTTGTGAATTTTTGGTCTTTCGGAAAAAAAATTGTTTAAATTTGTTAAAAAAATGTTTAAATTGTTTACTTTTTTTTAATTTTTTACTAATCTCACTCAAGCGTAATATTAAAATTGGGCCATTTTAAAACTATATCATTCCTCTCGAGAATACAATTTTTTGTTTTCTTTTCAATTCTATTTACGTTTATTTTATAAAGGGCGTCTAAATCGAGTCCGAGAAAAATCTTTTTTGCTTCTGTATTTGAATCACTAACTTCCATATTAAATGAGAAGATTTCTCACTTAGAAGCCCACTTCCGGAATATGAAATTCATTGAAAAATATATTTATATGTTTTCCTTTACTTCCTAGTGGAGTATAGGGCATCAAAGCCGACTTCAAATAGGTATATATCTTTTTCAGCTGTAGTTTCTTTCTTTTTTTCACTTTTTGGCCAAATTATGGTGAATTCTCACTCAGATTTCATCAAATCGGTCATGTTAGCTGTCTTAATTAACTGTCTGCCATTTTAAAAAATTATATCTTGTGAAAAATAGCTTTTTAAGTTTTATTTTATTTATACATATATACAGTCTGTGTTTGCTATACACAATTTTAACTTTCTAACACCACTATAATGTTTTTTTATATATCATTTTTTATCTACATTTTAAAACTCTTCATAATAACTCAATTACAGACTCGACTATCTATCACAGCAAAGACCCATCAACTGAACAACACAAATAAAATATTTATATTGATTGATTACGACATCAACGTGTACAGACGCTCAGATGTCCAGCAATCACTAACTAGCACAGTTACTTATAAAACTAGAAATGCTTATACAAAGATAAAAAACCAAAAAAAATTATATGCATATTTTTTCCAGGCAAATCGAGTATTTGTAATCTTGCTTTCAAGTCTTCTAACATCGCATTTCAATTATAACTTTCAAGCAGCGCATTTTATTTTACATGAAAAGCATTTTAGTTCTTTGAGAAAAAATGTATCTGCATACTTTTCTTTGCATTCCCCGGTAGTAAACTCAATTCCATTTTGCACAGAGCAACATTACATTTTGAACTCCAATCCGTTAATGCTGTTGCAGTTAGCAACAAACCACAAACTCATCTTCAGCTGTTTTTCATCTAAATTCACAGCCACATCACCAAAGTGTGTCAAGGCCATTTGCATGCCGAATGACGTCTATGACGACTTCATGATTCCGTCAACATGTTTGAGCAACAAACAAAAACCAAATAAACTCACTTTTGTAATAGATGCAGAGCTTACGTTAAGTGAATTTCAATTGGCAGACGGGTTAGAGGTGAGAGATGAAGGGCAATCGGGCAATCAGGCAATCAAAAAAGTGAATGTAGTCATGCATGAGTGTTGCATATTTACCGCTGCTCATTCGTAACGGCGCCACCACTAGCATTTGCATTGTTACCGCGGGCGTCAATAGTCGCCTCCGTCTCACTGTCGCTGCTGTCAGCTGTGGCCGAACGTAGTCGCTTCGCTTTGCCGCCAAAATGGCAAATCAATAACATTGCTGCTGTTGTTATTGCATGCGGCTTTGCTGGAGTTGGTGCTGGCGGTGGTTTGGCATCACTAATGAATTTGCAGTTTTAATTGTCACATTTTTATACAAAACACATCGTTTCGAGCCCATACACAAAGTAATTCTAGTCGCAAGCACTCTTGAAGAATTTTAAAAATGTTTTGTTTCAATGAGACAAAGTGGCGGGGCAAAAAATTTAATTAAAACGTTGACTGTTAACAACGTATAACGGAATCACGAGGCAATTACACAATATTGGAATTGTGAGTTTCAGTAAAACATGGTAAAATATGTATATCTTAGTCCCCATTCACTTTACTTAATTTTTAAAATTTCCATTTCAGTTTCACAACTTCAATTCAATTAAAGTCAACATAGAACGATTTTGAATTACGCTCTTTTTAGTTTAATTTAATTTAATTTTATTTTGCTTTTTTAATTTACCTCTTTCTTTTTTTGCTTTTCATTCCACTTTGGTTTAATTTAATTTATTTTATTTTTATATTATTTATTGTTATTATTATTTTATTATTATGATTTTATTACTTATTTTATCATTTTATTATAATTCAATTTATGTTTATTTTGTACATATGTTATTATTATTCTATTACGCTCTTTTTAATTTATTCATTTTAGTTTAATTTAATTTAATTTTATTTTATTTTGCTTTTTTAATTTTACACTTTCTTTTTTTGCTTTTCATTCCTCTTTGTTTCAATTTAATTTATTTTCATTTTATATTATTTATTATTATTATTATTTTATTATTATGATTTTATTACTCATTTTATCATTTAAAACAATATTTTATCATTTTATTATAATTCAATTTATTTTTATTTTGTACATATTTTATTATTATTCTCATTTTATTATTTTATTATAATTTGGTTTATTTTTATTTTGTTTATACTGCATACATATATACATACCACTGCTGCGACGACAAGTTTGTTGCTGTGCTAGAAATTTTAAACCTTCTCACCAGCAAAAAAAGTAGTTACATTTTTTAAGTTTTATTTTCCTTGTTTTCTTTCTTTCTTTTTTATTATAACTTTATTGTTTTTTTGTTTTGTTTTTTTTTTGCTTTAATTCGTTTTATTTAATTTTTTTATTTTTTTATTTTGTAAATTTATGAATTATTTTATTAAACTTTTTGTTTCCTTTCATCCAATTTAATTTTTTATTAACTTTTTTCATCTTTATTTCTTATTTAATTTATTTTAATTTTTTTTTTTTACTGCACTTAGTTTAGTTTTATTTTAATTTAATTCAACTTCATTTGATTTATTATACATAGTTCAGTTTACTTTTATTTTTACTTAATCTAGTTCACTTTCCAATTAATTTAATTAAATAAAATTTTTTTTAATTTTTAGTTACATATTTTTATATTCATTTTTTACTTTCTTGTTTTATTATTATTTTTATAATTATTTCATTACTCTCTTTTATTTATTATTTAATTCGTTTCATTTTGATTTATTTTATTTCATTTTATGTTTTTTTTAATGTACTTTATTTTTTATTATATTTGTAAACATTTTTATTTTTTAATTATTTTAATTATTTTTTCAGTTTATCGAATTTAATTTAGTTTTTTCAGTTGATTCTTTTTATTTTGATTTCTATTTTCCTTGTTTTATTTAATTATTATTTTTTGTTTTTAATTTAATTTTGATTTATTTAATTTTTTCAACGTACTTTATTTTTTTTTAATTGGCGCATACACCCTTTTTGTGTGTTTGGCCGAGCTCCTTCCTCTTCCTACATTTTGTATATTTGTGATGTTGTTCCACAACTGGAGGGACCTACAGTTTCAAGCCGATTCCAAACGGCAGATATTTTTTATGAGGAGCCTTTTCATGGCAGAAATAGACTCGGAGGTTAGTTATTGCCTGCCGAGGGGCGACCGCTAATGGAAAAAACTTTTTCTTTTGTTTTGGGGGTTTCGCCGAGATTCGAACCTACGTTCTCTCTGAATTCCGAATGTTAGTCGGCCACCTTATTATTTCTTTATTATTTTTGCAAAATTTTGTATGATTTAATTATTTTACTTATATTTTCATTTTATTCAATTTAATAAAGTTTTTTTAGTTAATTCTTTTTATTTCTATTTTTGCTTTTCTTTCAAATTTTTTTTGTATTATTATTTTTATAATTATTTATTTACTTGATTTTATTTTTTATTTAATTCGTTTCATTTAATTTTGATTTATTTTATTTCATTTTATGGTTTTTTCTTACATACTTTATTTTTTTATTATTTTTCTAAAATTTTTTTATTATTTAATTGTTGTACTAATTTTTTAATTTTATTCAATTGGATGTTGTTATTTTTTTTATTACTTATTATTTTTATTTCGTTTAATTTAAATTTAATTTAATTTGATTTATTTTGTTTTTATTATTTGGAATATTTTCATTTTTATTTAACCAACTCACTTTAAGTTTCATTTAATTCTTCATTTTTTTTATTTTGTTTTCTTCTTTGCGATTTACTTTTTAATTATTTTTGCATAATTTTTTGCAATTTATTTTTGCAATTTATTTTTGCAAATTATTTTACTTTCTTTAATTTCATTTTATTTTATTTTGTTTTATTGATTTTTTAATTTAAATTTATCGATTTTTCATAAATTTTGTATAGATGTTTAATTGTGTTTATTCGTCTTAAATTTTTTTGTTACATTACCCTGTTACAAATTTTTTATAAATACTTAATTATATTATTTTATTTTTATTTATTTTTGTTTACTTTAATTAATTTAATTTCATTTATTTATTAATTTTTATTTTTTATTTTAGAGCAAATTTTTTAGTTAAGTTTATTTTATTTCATTTTATTATTTTTTTTGTCTTTTTCCATTTTCATTTCATTTTTTTATTATTGTAGGAATTTAATTTTATTTACTTATGTATGTAAACTTTTTTTTACTTTATTCTGCTATAAATTTTTTATAATTACTTAATTGTTTGATTTAATTTTATTTTCATTTCATTGTTTTATTTA
>JAYXIM010043006.1:0-27271 GCA_037575425.1 Anastrepha fraterculus
TACAAAACACTAAGAAAATCTACTCGTTGCGGAATATTGAACAGCTAGTCAGCTAAGCGAATATTATATTCGGAAGAAACAAATCTTCGACATTGAAAGAGACTTCATTGAAACGCGATTTAATAGGAAAGGTTGCGGTTTTTTTTGTTTTTGTTGGTCGGAGAGGTAAGGTTCAAAATACCTTCGCACTTGCTGCTACCGTCGTCTACTGTGTCGTGGCTGTGGCCACTAGCACGACCACTCTTCTACTTCTGTGGAGACACCCTACCCGGGACTGCTTTTTATATTACTTCGGGAGGGCCCAGAACGGCACCCATAAAGTACCAATTCTATTCACCCACGTCTGGGTTCACCTTATTTGTAGCCAGCTTTCATGCTATAGGCTCGTCTTCTTGTGTCTCTATCTGTGCGGCTTCGCTTTGTTGCACTGTGTCGAGGTCAATCTTTTTTTTCGTAGTACGCTGTCGATGTGTGTGATTCTGTTGGTCCACCAATGTTTGCCATTAATCTACTTAGATAACCCGTGACCTTTGCTGCAGGTAGTCTTAAACTTTGCTGTTATCGCCTTGGCAGTACCCTCTAGCTTTGCTACCAGATGAAGAAACTTCGCTTGGATTGTGATGTGCTGATTATTGTGAACCAGGGAAGTGAACTCATCGTACCATCTTCTCCTTGGCACCTTGTTTTTTGTTCAAATTAAAGTCTTCGGTAAAAGGGCTACGAACTTATTCCCCAACCTAATATATACATGTATATATTCACCAGATTACAATTAGATTTACTTCAAACTATATAGAAATTTTATTTCTCTCCCCGAACAGCCTGCTTTCTGCGCTTCGGCATCCATCTGTCACTACCAGGTGTTTGCTGGTCTCCCTCGTCTGTGACTCCCTTGTGAATTCCATAATAATAATAATAATAATGAATAATGCTAAGTATACCAAAAAGTTATGCCAAAGCATTTCTTATATTAGCAGCAAACCGCATGCTGCACGCAGTTTGGCTAAACTCCTTTGTTCATTTATTTCCTGCGCTCGCATTATTCATTGCATAGACTGCAAATTCTTATTGTTATAAACTCCACATTGCATTCTGTCATTGTCTTAAATTCTTTCATTAAAGCTGCATTGAAAATTTGAACTTTTTTTTTGTTGTTTGAGAAATTTAACTGAGCTTGGTAATAACTATCCACAGTTGACTGAAATGAATTGCGCCTTAGTAAAAGCAACTAGTAGCGAAATAGAAAATGGGGCAAAAAATATTCATATATTTGAATCTGCAGTTTATGCTGTCATTATAAGTACAAACGTAACCCCAGTGACTAGGTGAAAAAAGTATCAGAAGCAAAACCAAACAAAAACGTTTCCACTGCAGTCGGCAGCCGTTTTTGCAGCAAGCACAAACGGTGAGAAAATACTCTGTCAGCGGATTGTTGCTAGTAGCGGAAAAATCTGATTTTAATGTCTACAACCACACACATACACACACACACTCATTCAACGCCGCGCTAATACTT
Organism: Anastrepha fraterculus; assembly: GCA_037575425.1. NCBI lineage: Eukaryota > Metazoa > Arthropoda > Insecta > Diptera > Tephritidae > Anastrepha > Anastrepha fraterculus. Next base: position 1,517 of record JAYXIM010043006.1, read on the forward strand.
GTTTCTAGGGACGTTTAGTCGAAAACGCGATTTATAGCCATATGTGAACTTTTATATCTGTATGCACACCTGTGTTCACAGAAATAGCAGCGCGGTATTTTGAAGAGTTTTGATATTTTTTTTTTAATTTGTTTTAATGCAAATATGGTTTAATAAACAAAAACAAAGACCTTTTAACTAAATAGTTATATACCATATATAGTTAGAAGGCCGAAAAAAGCGAATTTTCCAGAATTTTACACATATTATGTTATCTTATAAATGTGTTTTAAGACCAGGTATTAGTAAAAATATTTATTTTGAAAGGAGCTACAGCTGGTCTCCGGGAGCTTCTCTCAAAAAGGACGTTTTGCGGTGACCACTATATCTTTGAACTGGATTCTCTGAAATTAAAAAAACCAAACAGATTTCGTTCAAGTAATGTTTAATCTTGTAATTAATCGAAGGAATAAGCAAAAAAACTTTGTTTGGCAAAATGGCGGTTTCTCAAAAAAAAATTGATTTTCGACCAAAATTTCAGCCTTAAATTCTTTATAAAAAATATTTATTGGTGATAAAAAATCTTCTATTAATTACTAAAAAAATTATTTAAAAAGCTCGTGTTAAAAATTGAGACTAATCGGTTTAGCCATTTTCGACTAATGTTGGTCACCGACTTTGAAAACACCGTTTTGAGAAAAACACGCTGCCGCTCCGGCCTTGTACTTTCAAGCACTCTGAAACGCCTTTCGAAAATATTCACCGGAACGATATTAAATTTTCTGTGTGTATTTTTAAGTATATGCACATTAGGGCAGGTCGATTTAAAAATCGCTCATTGCTCTGTGAAAATCATGTTCTAGGGATCAAAATAAGAATCTTTGCCGAAGGAACCATACCTCTAAAACGAATTCTGATGTTCCCCAATTTGGGTCGAACGAAAACTCCCACTTTGACCCATTTAGAGTGCTCCAATCGAGTCCTAATGTATGACCGACCCCCACTAACTTTGGACGGCCGATCCACCCATGCCAGTGGCACACCCCCTGGAACTCCCACGGGGGGTTCCCCATACAATCATTTCAAAATATCACCATTTTTGGCCTTTACATGAGAAAAGAAACTAAAAAGTTCGACCCAAATTGGGGGACATCACAATTCGTTTTAGAGGTATGGTTCCTTCGGCAAAGTTTCTTATTTTGATCCCTAGAATATGATTTTCACAGATCGGCCCGGCCTAATGTAACCCCTTCGATACGCAGATCCGTCAAAAGGGGCCCCCTCAGGGCGGTGTACTTTCTCCTCTGCTGTGGTTTCTAGCAATGAATCAATTGTTGAAGAATCTAGAGGAAAGGAGGATACACGTAGTGGCCTACGCAGACGATGTTGCAATATTAATAAGAGCGAAACTCCCAGATACCCTCTGCAACATAATACATAATGCTTTGAACGATGTAAGCCTGGGGCTGCGTCGAATGATCTTGGGATAAATCCCAACAAAACAGGACTAATCATGTTCACCAGAAAATACAGGATACCTGCTCTAAGCCCCCTCTACCCTTGAGGAAATCACATTGTGAATTAGAGAAGAGGCAAGCTACATTGGACTAGTATTAGAAAGGAAGCTCTCGTAGAAACATACGATTAATGATAGAGTAAGTAAAAAAGCAGCCACAGCACTCTATATATGCAAACGAATTGTGGGGGCAAAATGGGGCCTAACCCCAAAAATAGTACACTGGCTATATACAGCAGTGGTAAGGCCTATCATGATTACGCTGTCTTAGTCTGGTGGCCAACACTCGGGAAAATAACAACAGTAAAATGCCTAGAAAGTATTCAAAGGGGTGCTAGCCTCTGCATAAGCCGGGCACTAAAGACTACGCCCATGGCAGCGATGAATGGGCAGCGACAATGGGGTAATGGACAATAAAAGCGGAATCAGCATCTATATTCATGGTTCCAAGCTAAACGATCTAGTATAAAGGCCAACATCTCATTCCGGTTACCGGATCACTGCAGCGTATTTCAAGCTGAAATATTGGCTATCAGAGAAGCCCTGCTAGCCCTAAATAAAAGTGTCCTCACAACAAGAGATATACCTGTAAACATATATTCAGATAGTCAATCGGCCCTGAAAGCTTTAAAGTAGGTTAATATTAACTCGAAGACAGTAAAAGAATGTATCGACGTTTTGATAGAACTATCACAGTACTTTGTAATAAACCTGTTCTGGGTGCCGGGTCATAGAGACATCTGCAAAGCAGATGAACTGGCGAGATTGGGTACCACATTACCGATCCAACCAGACAAAGCGATCATATATATCTTTAGCGACTTGCAAGATGCTTATAGATAAACACACTATCAGTGCTGCCAACAGGCTATGGCGTGTCAAGTTAAACGAAACCAAGTCTGTGCATGTTGACTTCACTAATCTTATATATAAAAATGGAGACGTTTTTTTGTGTTCGTTAGTCGCCGATTCACGCCTAAACGCATTCACCGATTTCAATCAAACTTTCACAGATCATTGGTATTGGTCCATAGATAGTTTATGTGAAGTTTTAAATAAATCGGTAAAAGTATGCGTGCGTTGTGTAAGTGTGAAAAATACAATATTTGCGTGTTTCCCTTATACGGACATTACGTATACGGAATGAGAATACACGCAAATGAATAGAATATACACAGATATGAATAACATTGTTTTCATGTCGAGTGACGTATGCGACTGTATTATTCGTATAAAAAATAGTTGTCCTCTCTTTTCTTTCCTTTTTATGCATGCGTGACACGGCATCAAAGCACATTGCTGTTTTTTAAACTGGAAAAATATTTTGAGCTTCATTTGAACGTTTTATGATTTAGATAAAATAAAAATTCGTTAAATATATTTGATTCCATTAATAACCATAAGCCTGTATTTTTCGAAGATCAAAGTTTTTGAACAAATATTGAAACGTTTACTTAAATTAAATGTTAAATACATATATATAAATGCGCAAATGTAATAGTTTAGATGGATTTAAAATATGCGAAATTATTCAGCGGTTGAATCCATACATTTTTTGAAATCCATCAATATGGATCGACAGTCGCCATAAATGTTCTTTTAAAAAATAAAACGTGTTAATTTGATGGTAGCTCGAGTATTAAGATCAGGTTTCTATTAGTATAACTTTGTTCATGGGTTTGCGTAATTTTTTTGTGGTGAAAGTCTAAAACCAAGAAAAGAAAACGCGAAAGCTGACGAGCAAAATGTATAAAATAAATCCTCCTGTATGTATATATACTCGAAAAAGTTATGCTAACACTTTTTTCATGCATTTGGGTAGACAAGTTCATATGGCCAAACGTACGTTTACGAGATGCATGCCTAAAAGCAGGTATAACTAAAATAGCGCTCTCAGGGATTTCTGTTACAATACTTCTGTAAATTTCATGCTCCAAGTGTTCGAGCATTGGTATAGCACTGAAGACAAATGTTCAGGATATAATACAAAAATGCATATTTACTTGATTTCACATCGTAATATTATCATTGTTAAAAGAGAACAAGTTTGTATTAGGTAATAATTAAATAATGCAACCTTATGTGCTGCTTTGACGAGTGGAAAAACCAAAATAAATAATTATATTTGGATGTGTGTTTAAACGAGTTGGATTATTTTGTGAGTGTAAGCAGTTTCAAAGCCAAAGAATAGTTGCAAGATTAAAAAATACCTGAAACACATTTTCATTTAACAACTAAAATAGCAAATATGAGCAAAATATGTACTTCCTTCAATTTTCTTCTGTTGCCAACTTTCTGAAAAACGTGAATTCACCGCGATGCGGTACAGAAACAAAAAGACAGCGACAGCGCGCAGAGGGTTTTGAGCAATAATATAAATTTGTATCAAACATTAGCATCAGCATTAAATAGTCATTTTAGTATACTTTTGGTGTTTACTTATTCAAGTAAATGCATGTATTAGTTTTTCTTTAAGAAATTTCTCTAAAATTTGCAACTTTTTTTTATGATTTCTTAAGATTACTTTATTTTTGCCAAAGAGCAACCGTGCGTACAGAAAATTGTGTTGTACTTAAAACTTCACCACTATAAACTTGGTCCTTATAAAGGACTTTCACCACAGTTTGTTTACTGGATATACTGAGGTCAACATAATCAGCTGTATAAAAACCATTTGGTGAGTGGTCAACAATTTTAAAGTGCGTTTTTCATTGTTATTTTTTTTTTTGGGAAAAAATTTATAAAAATAAAATATATTGTGAGTAAAATGCTAATAATCAGTGAAAATAAAAAAAACGGTGGTTTTGTTGTTGTTGTTAGCAATTTTAATGCACATTGTGAGTTTTTCATGTTTTTTTGATTAAATTCATTACTTTTCAATTATTTTCTTTTAACTTATTTGAAATCAACTTATGCGGCCAAAAGAATTAGAAATTTAATTTCAAGAATAGAAAAAAGAAAATTATATTACTTATATTTGCATCGCTTTATTTTAGAAATGCCACGCCCGCGAAGAAATGATATTGATCGTCGGTCGCGTAGAACCCAAAATAGATAAAATGAAAGGCAAAATCAATTACAAGAAGAGCGAGAAATTCAAAACCAAAATCAAAGGGAACGTATGTCCAGATCACGTTCAGGCCATTCACCTGAAGAACGTATACAACGTAATGAGCAAGATAGATTAAAACAAACACATAAACAAAACACCAGGACAATCGCTGGAATTATGCGGAATTGTCTTAGAATATCCATGCTTCTCCCACGGACAATTATATGTATCATGTTCACGTGTAGGAAAGCCATCAGTTCTGTTTATTTATACCACAACTCAGGGCAAAACAAAAAATGTAGTTTACGAAAAGACTTTGCGTTAGTTTAAGTTTAAAATTAACATTCATTTTACATTGTAAAAAAAAAAAAAATACTCATAGAGTGAATTTAAATCGATTGTTCATTATTCATTTCTAATTTTGATATGCCTAGCGAAGCAGGCAGAGGGTCCGCTAGTAGAAGTATAAAATATAAACCAATATTTATCAATAATATGGCAATACCGCATGCAAATACGGCAAAATATAATATCTAGGAATGACCTTAGATGCTAAGCTGAGATGGAAAGCACATGTCAAGAAAAAACACGAGGAGTTAATTCTTAAATACAAGAAAATGTATTGGCTGTTAGGCCGACATTCTAAACTCTCTATTTATAACAAAATACTTATTGCATACAGCTCTGGGGCTGCACTAGTGAAAGCAACAAAAACATCATTCAACGATTCCAAAATAAAGTATTACGCGACATCGTTAGAGCGCCGTGGTACATTCGTAACTGCAATCTACATAAGGATCTTAATATAGACACCATTACGGATGTCATAAAAAAATTCGCAAATAAACATAAAGAGAGACTTCAGCAGCACATCAATGATGAAGCAGCCAAACTACTTGTAACTGATGACCTCACGAGAAGATTAAAAAGGACGAAACCGCATGATGTCTTTTCATAAAATTTTGTCTTTACTTGAGATGTTTTAATTTAATTAAATATAACTAAAATGAACTGCTTATTAGTTTTGTTAACTAGATTGCAATAGTAATAAAAAAAAATAATAAAAAAAAAAAGGCTCGAAAATTTTGTTATGCCGATTTTCAGATTTACACTACGCCAGCAAACAAAAAAAATCAAATATCAACACGGTTTTTGAGCCACTTCAAACTTGCACTTTAATATACCAAAATTTAATGAGCTATAAAACCACATACTCTAAATTTTTACTAAACCTCTTATTCAAAAGTTGGCGCAAGGTGACTCTAACTGGCCTAGGTGCGGCGCAACACAGCCACTTCTCGTATTAAAAAGTTCGAGACCTTGAAGAAAATTTTTTTAATATACTAATATTTTGCACAAAGTTTAAAACTCTAAACTTTTATAACAAAAATAAAATAAAAAAATTAAACAAAAAGTCAAAACCTTGCATCATACCGCACTGCTGTTATTTTGAACGCAAATGTGTGTATGTATACGCTTTGCTACAACTGTCGCCTCTCCGATGGAACTTTTATTCTTTTTCCAATTTTTTCGAAAAAATGTTACACCTCAGCGCCATCATTGAAGGTGCAACAGCGCGTGTACGATTTACTTTTTGTGACTCAACTTTTTTGTCATAAACTCGCGCTTGATTTCGTTTACTTTTTCCCCATGAAAGCGTTTGCTTCAACGTGCAGCTGTGTGCAGGTGTGGGAAACTAGAAAACATGCAATTTAGCAGTCGCGTGGTTATGTGGGGTGCATGCAGGTGCAGTTCGTATATATATATATGTACACCTTTTTCATTTGTTATTTACTGTAATTTTTCTTTCTTTAATATCTGAATTTCTCTCTCTTTTTCCCCCGTTTTTAAGCTCTTAAGACCTTTTTGTGGTATTTTTCTCTTGATCTCTTATCACTTGCTAAGTGTTTTGAGCACCGGGAATATGGAAAATACATAAAATTTCTATCTTGAACGTTTTTCTACCGCTCATTAGTATAAAAAAATTCATTTTTGAACTAAATCTGTAAACACAGCCTTATACCTGTTGTTTTTTTAACTTAAACATCTGCTTAACTTACTTATACAAGGTGACACAAAATTGATTTTCCAAATTTATTTGAAAATTATTAAATTTAATTTAAATTTTTACAAACAAAAATATTTCGAGTAAAGTAAATCTTTGCTTTGGCTCTTACGCACTCCATTGATTGTCTGTTTATATATTTATATGGTGATGAAGGTTTTGTCTAAGTGACACAGCTCAGACCCAGTTAGCACAAAATTTCTTTTCTGCAATTTCTGTCAAGTTGACCAACGAGAATTCGCCCAGAATTCTATGCCGTAGAGTATCCAGACCTCGGCCCTGACACAGATAGTGAAAAACTGTTTCCTTACATTCTTCTTGGTTGTGGCTTCTGCATCTATTGTTGTATAGCCACCTTAGCTTCCTGACATGGTGTCCCAAAGGACCGTGGCCGGTTATTGTTGGTGTAATTCTGAACATGTCTGCTCAAAGCTTTCTTAACAACTTGTCAGTTCTGGATTGGTTAAAATTGAGCTAGGTTTGCTTAGTTATTTTGCAGGTATCCGTGCTAGTCCAATAGTGCGAATAGAGAGAAGATATCCCTTTTGCGCACCCCTTGGGAACAGCCTATTTCCATCGCTTTGGACTGGTTATAGGATGCCCTCTGTCTCACCAGTTCATCAGCTAACTCATTTCCTTCTATATATGTTCCTTTTGTCAGGTATCCAGATGGGAGTGATGTCTATCGTGTACGCTAAATTAATAATCTCTTCTTTGGTTGTAGGTGGCTTTAAAGGTAAGATTGCTGCTGGACTATCTGAAAAAATTTATACTTCCGATAGTTATTGTGGATAGTTTTTAATTATCCTGCAAGCTTCACTTATCCCGAGAACTACTGCCTGAAAAATACTATACCAATTCTCCAGGCGATGGGGTTTGGAAGTTTGTGGCCGCAATCTACCGTAGATCTGACAGTGTAAAGGGCAGTAGTATTCTCTTAGCCCACTGAATTCAAATCCCATTCCTTTCGCGTGGGATATTTTTCCCCAAACTCCTTCTAGTATTTCGCTAATAGTAGAAGGAAATAAATCTGTTCATAGAATCATGACGTAATCTGCATACGCGACTACCTTCACTCACTCTCTGCTGAGTCGCAGTAAAATCTTGTTTAGAGCTACGATCTATATAAGTAGAGAGAGGGCCCCAACCTGTGGAGTACTTCTGCTTTTGAATTGCGTAACCGATGCGTCTCCATTTGATGCTAGAATAATTCTGTTCTGAAGCATACATTGGATCCAGTTACTGAAGCAGTCATTGACTTAGTTACTACTGATATACTATGTATTACTAAAGGCCCCTTCTATGTCTAGAAAAGCTGTCATAGTAAATTATTATACATGTAAATATGTTTATGTACTTCAGAGTCAAATTTGATTGACACACAATGCCATTTGCAAAGTATAATAAATTTTCCGATAGTGTCATTAATTTGGTCTATCATGGGTATGCGTAAATTGATACAAAGATTAACTAGCCAGCGCGCCATTGATAACCTGGTATTCAATTTTCCATTTCATTGGGTGTTTATCGTCTTCTGTTTTAGGTACTAAGGTACTAATAATGTCAACCTGCGCCAGCAAGAACCTTACCGAAGTTTTGGAAGTCCAACCTGTACTCACCTCTTTAGATAGTTAATCGGCAATAAAGACTTTATCGCCAATTGGGCAGTTCGATCAATTTATATACTGGAACAGGCAGTGATGGCCGCCTAGAATAGTAGAAAATATCCAAGCATTTTTATGGCATTAGGCAGCATTTTTTTTTGTTTGGTGTGTGAGGTTGGGTTCAAAATGCCTTCGCACTTACAGTAACCGTCGATCGATCCCTCCTCTTTTGCTGGGGAGACACCCTTCCCGGAACTGCTTTCTATATTACTTCGAGAGGGCCTAAAACGGCATCCATATTTGTAGCAAGCTTTCATGCTATAGGCTCGTCTTCTTACGTCTCTATCTGTGCGGCTTCGTTTTGCTGCACAGTCTCTAGGTCAATCTGGTTTTTCCGTAGTACGTTCTCGATGTATTTCTTTACCGCGTTCTAGCTGTCCTCGCGTTCGAGCATTTTACTGATTATATTGCTCGGCGCGATATCGCCGATCTGCTGCCTGAGAGCATTTCTTTCCGCGAGCCATCTGTTACAACTAAAAAATGTGTGTTCAGCATCATCGCTCAGCGCTTCGCAGTATATACAAAGGGAATCGATTACCTTGCCCATACAGTATAGGTATCTCCGGAAGTATTCGTGGCCCGAGAGTAATTGAGTTAAGAAGTAGTTCACTTCCCCGAAGTTCCTTTGGATCCATTTGTCAATTGATGGAATAGGTTTCGCCGTCCATCTGCTACTCGATTCAGTATCCGCAACATGGTTTGGCATCTCCGTTCTGAAAAGCTAGTGATGACGTGTTTCTTCTGGGAGTCCCCGCATCCATTCGTTCCCGTTCCCATGAGATCAAGGGGAATCTGCCAGCTGATCACAAAAATTGCTGCGCCTCAGGAAGTGTGGTAAGCTGAGGCAGCTCTGAGTGCCGCTGTTCATTGCACAGCCTCCAGTGCTTTGTGCTTGGCTTTGTAGTTTAGCGCAATTCCCCATACTTCGCTGCCGTACCGAAACTTTTTAGCTTGTGGCCGCCATTATTAGCTTTCTTTTGCTCTGTGTTGGCCCACCGATGTTTTGTAATTAATCTACTTAGCATACCCGTGACCTTTGCTGCTTTGGTAGCCGCGAGCCGTAACTGGCTTTTGACAGCATAGAACAAACAATTCAAAGCTTTAGGCAGACGGCCTCCTCATTAGTAAAAGTTCGTCTATCAAAAACTATTTAAATTCCTATGTTTGGTTAGTGCGAGTAATCAGATTTAAAAAATGTGCAAGGTTAATATTATATTAAAATAAAATAACATTATAATCAAAGCGCTGTTCATAGTTCTATAATTTAAAAAATGTTTCTTATGTAGTTTTGAACTCTGATTTCGCTTAAAAAAAAAGTCAGTTTTTATTGCAGCTACTATCAACATAATCCCTTAGTAATTTTTAACATCCACATACACTTGTCAGCTTTAAAATGCAATTTATAAAGCATTTGTACATTTATGTAGTAATATACATATGCACTCATGTACATCACTCATATATCTCAACCAATCTACAGTGGCCTACAGTGCGTATACGTAATGTGCACTCGTCTACTCAAAAATGCATGTCAGTTTGTGGGAATGTACTCGTATAAGTATGTGTTGATATTAATTGTCCGACTTTTTTTGAATTATGTTTGTTTGTGAAGATTTCGTATATAAATTTTCTTTACCTAAAAACACAAGATTAATAAATTTAACATGAGTACTTATAAGATGCAATGTCCCAAGTTAAGCTCTCAGCATCTGTGATCTGAAACTTAATACAGTAGAAACTCGATACTTGCAAGCCTCGATACTTGCAGCACAATTTTTTTCCTTGCGGTCACTGAGTACATTGCCACATTAGAAAATTTTTACTTCGATACTTCCAACATTTTTTGTTTTGTCTTTCTGTCTTTTCTGTCTTTTGTCTTCTCTTTTTACGTTGAATTTTTGAGAATTAAGCTCCGGGAAATACCGTCGATGTCATTCTGGTATTGACATTCTTTTAATTGAATCAGCTGGATGAATTTAGGGAAAGTACCATCCAATTCATGTGCTGAGAAAATTTTACACTGCTTACAAAGAAAGAAAAAGCTAACATTCCGAACAAATTAAATGCGGGAATTTTCACAAATGCGGTAGCTGAAAACTTTCACGTGCATAGAGCAACAATAACTCGCATTAAAAAATAAAAATTAGTAGTCCCTAAAGAAGTTTGTTACACGATCTAAATCCATTCCAGGTATAAGGAAACTCTTAAGATTTATGAGTTTCAAGAAATGGAAAGGGCGTTGTTCAATTAGTTTGCGAATCAAAGGGCCAAAAACTTACTGATAAAGCTAAAGTGATATACTCAAAGAGAAAGCCCCGTTATGGCATGGCAAAATTCAGGAAAAGCCTGGAGGCTTCCGCGCTAGCAATGGCTTGACGACAAACTTTAAGAGCAGGCATGGAATATGACGGCTAAAAATTTGCGGAGAAAAATCATCAAATAAGAGTCACTCCATCGACCACTTTTCGGATAAAATTTTACAAAACAACTATGAATTTAAGTTTAACAGAATAGCAGATATATAATGCCGATGAGTCTGTCTTAATTTGGACGCTCTTACACAATAAAACGCGCATGAGTTCAAAAGGAATCTCTGCTCCGAGGCATAAGGTTAGTGAAGAGGGCAAAACGTGCTTTGCTAGTACAAATACTGCTAAAAATCATCGAATAAAAATAATTGTTATTGGAAAATTGGCGAATCCGCGTTCATTAAAATTTTTAACTGATCTGTCTGTTGTCTGCAAAGGAAATAAGAGTACTTGGATGACATTAGCTTTTTTTTTTTTTTTTTTTGACTGATTTCACAGACCATCTGTTCCTGAACTAACAAAGCAAATAATCCGTTTTAATAAAAAATTGCTTAAATAGAGCGATAAAGGAGTTAGTTCATGCGTAAAATCCTACAGAAAGAGAACTTCTTCGAATTAGTAAAGCTCCATCCAATCCTAAGAAAGGCGAGCTAAACGGCTACGACGGCCAAATATCGGCAATTTCTCTACGGCATTCGGTGGATCAAAACGTTTTGAACTACAAAAATTCCTCTTAAGGATAACCGCGAAGAAACTATCGATGAATTACTGCGAAATTACGACCTGAAAAATGCAATATGATTTCTTGCTAGTGCGTCAGATCCCCTTCCTGCAACTTCAATTCAGTCAGCGTTTCAAAAACTGTTTGAAGAAGCGTCTGACCGGGATTATACCGATATAATTTCTCTTTCGGAGTTGCAATTACAGATAACTGATATGTTATCCAATATTCAATTCATTGCTACTTTGCTTCGGGGAGTAACACCACTGCAGCCAGTCTCCCATTCTGAAATCAATCAATGGGTTATTGAGCCTAATTGAGAACCTCCAGCTTTATATGAAGAATACTGTAAAGAAAGCGGCGAAACAGCCGATAAAGGAACTAACGACGTGATACTAAAAACAAAAAAACTCACATCAGAAGAGGCAATATCAACATGCAATATATGCCTGGATTGAGCAGAGCAAAACAATGCTTGGTTGGTCGATGTTATGATGCTGCAGAAGCTCAAGTATGGTGTGGCACTGAACAGGCGAATGTGTACAAAACTAACCAACGTTATCTCCAATGGAACTAATTGCCTTAAAGTGTATTAAATTAATATAATAAAAACAATTAAACACGGACTGGTATCAGTAGAAAAAATATTTTAATTTTTATGGAAAAACACCGGGTCCGGTTCTCATTAGTTGCAAGAATCGAGTTTCTACTATTAGGGGAGTTGGGAATAAGTTGGTAGTGTTTTTATCGAAGACTTTTATTTAAATAAAAACAACAATTATATCAACAAGTTCATCAATTATATGTTCGCCGTTGCTGCCTACAAACTCTTCCCACTTCTCGACAAATTTTTTGATGGCGTTCTACCAAAAACAGCCAGCTTTCAAAAAATTGTTGAGTCAGTTTTTAAGGTCCTTTTTATTATCGAAGGTAACGCCTTTCAGGCAGCAGAAAATGTGGTAGTCGGTCGGACCAAGGTCCGTAGAACACGGAGAATACGGCAGATGATGAAGCATCTCCCATTTGAGCTTTTGGAGTGCAGCTTTGACGACTTGTGCAAAATGCGGCTTAGCGTTGACGTGAAGGAGGGCTTTGACCATGTCGATCAGGTTTTTTCAGTCGAATAGCCTCATTCACGTGGTGAAGCTGGGCAATGTAGAGCTCTTTGTTGAGCGTGACATTCTCTTCGAGCGTTTCCCAATGCCCCATGCCCTCCCAGTCCCACCAAACAGCTATCAGCATCTTCTTTGGATAAAGATCCGGCTTGACTCTCGGCTTTGGCGTATCCCCTGAAGTCATCCACTCCTTCATATTTGCTAAATTTCCCATCTCCCTTGACGATTCGGTGCAAAAAGCGCTGTTTATGATCACGTGTTGCTCGATGACAGACGAGATGCTGAGATTCTGAGAAGCAATTTGAAGGCGACTTTCTTTGTTTTTTTTCGTTGAGCTCGTGAGGCACCCAGGTTCCAATTTTTCGGTAAATTCCATTGAATGAAGGTTATTGAGAATCGCTTTATGATCGCTGATATGTTTTTCACCAATTCACGACTATTTGGTGTTTGATCTCCTTCAAAAGTGATTGGAGCCGTTCTTCATTGAATTCCGAAAGCCTTCCGCTGCAGGAAACTTTAGAATCTGTAGAAGACTTAATGAATTTATCTTAATAGATTTTTGTAGACTTAATAGATTATCCTAGTTCCAGAGAGATTTTATATACTCTTCTCTAGTGTAAAATGGCCCATTTATGAGATTGCAGCTCAGGTACTTTTTTATGTGTTTCCTTATGAGATGAATCATATAATTATTCTGTTAACTTTGGATATTCCTTATAGGTGACTATTAGAATAATATTTTGTGTAATCAGTTTGTGGTGCTCTGTTTAAAAATGTGTCCGACAATTTCCCCATCAAAGTGAGTTGGTGCGCGGCTACCATTTGGTGAGCTCCGAGTTCGAAGCCTGCGGTGCACTTGAAACGAAAACTGATAGAAAGAGTTTTTTTCTAATATCTGGTGCCCCTTGGCAGATAATGGCGAATGGTCAAGTGTGCTGCTGACAGTAAAAGGGTTCTCAAGCTTCTCTTCATTTTAAAGGCAACATCAGCACGCGTATACCAAGTAGCAGGAACAGTTCGGCCCACCACTAAATACGGGAAATACGCGCCACTTTGTCTGCAAGCAAAAGCTACCCACAAAGTGCAGGCCGGGTAGTGTGCTGTAAAACCATTTTCCCTAATACTTGATTATTAGGAAACTGCATTTTAAATACATGTAAATGCATACCTATTTTTAGCTACACTCTTCTTCTGCTTTGCATTGCCGCAAGGGCAACTTTTGTTTTTGCGAAAAGCGTCCACGTGAAAGCAACATTTGTGTACAATCAACTAAATGAAACCAATGGCCTGAGGGGTGTGAGGATGAGTAGAAAAAAACATGTAAGCAGGCATTAAAAACAGCTAGAGTAAGCCAGTGGAACTAGAGTTGATGTGTTAAAAAAATCTTTTAAAATGTATTCTTTCTGTTTACATGCGTTTTTACTCCGCCCAAAAAAAAAGAGAGCAAAAATTCCAAGTACACGTATGCAAATATTTATGGAAATTAATTTATGCAAGGAATGGAAAGCTATATTTATGATTTACAAATAAAGGTCGACAAAAAATCAGCGAGCGTTTAAATGAACTGACCTGGATTGAGTGTTTGGATTAATAGACAACATCTAGAATTAATATGGGACGGCATCACAGATAAAAAATATTGAAAGTGACACCTATGAACTAATAGAGGATTAAACTTTAAACGCTAGCTTAATACCTTGTCAATCATTTCAACGCACAAAACAATTTTATTTGAACTGTCAATTCGTGCTTTGTTAACAAGCCTTTTGAAGCTGACGCGTCAGTGATTTTTTTTTTTTTTAATAAAAATAATTGATTTTTAAGCAGTGATAAAATTAATTGTTTTAGACGATTTATCAGGACAGAAATATAGAAAAAAATGGTAAACATGTTAAAGGATTTTACTGCTCCATTTTCAACTGTTCACCTATAACTTTAAATGTGTGCGCGCAAGTATTGACGATGAACTAAGTAGTGCGTATGATATTTTAACTAATCGCGAAATTGCTAATATCATAAACATATCCGTGGAAATGGCACCTAAGAAGTATATATGGAAAACCTGTTAGAAAAATTGGTTCCACAAAGTCGATATCAACTCACCAAAAACCGAAATGAAAACAAACAAAAAATTCACAGTAGAGTGGAGCTGGTTTTTCAGTGACTATCCACGTTAAATCAGAACTGTTTAATAAAAAACGTCAACTCAACTTATTCCAAATCCAGTTTATTCAAAGTTAAAATTAAGAATGAAGAAATAGGGGAAAACAGAAAACTAGAGAAGAAAAAGCAAAAGGAAAAATAAAAGTACAGAATTTTAGACAAGAACAATCGGCCACAGAGGTTATGGTAGCAATTTTTTGAGGATGAAAAAATAATTCGATTGATTGACGTAAAACACTTTATTATGAATACAAGTACCTTCTGCTCAAATATTAACGAGACTTTATCAATAAAACGGTCCGCGGATGACATATGGCAAAAATAAATTTTTTTTTTTTTTGTTATAAGCTTACATAGCAAATTTCAGCGTAATATGTCACATAGTTTGTTTTCTGTGCTACTGTAAACAAGTCAAGCTCGAGTGTGTTTTTCGAATTGAACGATGGAAATTCAAATTAAACAAAGAATTTGTTTGAAATTTTGTTATTCCAACAAAATTTCGGCTTCAAACGCCTTAAAAATGTTGCAGACAACCTATGGGGACTCTGCTCTATCGCGTGCACGTGTTTTCCAGTGGTACAAATCGTTCAAAGAGGGCCGTACATCGGTTGAAAACTTGCCCAATGAACGTCGTCCAGCAACATCAGTAAACGACGAAAACATCGGAAAAGTAAAGGAAATTGTGCTTGAAAATCGCACAAATCGCAAAATCGGTTAACGCTGAATATTATTTAGACTTGTTTACAGTAGCACAGAAAACAAACTATGTGACATATCACGCTGAAATTTGCCATGTAAGCTTATAACAGTCCTGCCAAAAAACAAAAAATTTATTTTTGCCATATGTCATCCGCGGACCGTTTTATTGATAACGTCTCGTCAATATTTGAGCAGAAGGTATTATAGCAAGCATTTGGACTGATCCCTGGAAAAGCTGTTTATAAAAAACAAAACTCTCTATCATTCAGAAGCGGCATACAACAATATGTCGCTTCATTCGCGGGAAAACATCAATACGGAAACCACAAATAGTAAATAATAGTGGTAAAATTGAAATTGAAAAGAAGATTGGTTTACAGATGAAACGATGATTTTTCATCAAGGCATCGCAAGAGTTAAGAGGATGGCTATATTAGATGCATGAATTTACAAGTTGTCTGAACACCCGAGATATTCATCAGATTTGGCTCCTACTGAACTCCCTGGCTCCTGAACTACCTGTGAAGGAAATTGAAATAATTCCCACGTGAAAGCATTTTCTAATATTTTCACTCTGTTTTAGAAGCTAATGCCAGAGTATAAAACTTCAAAAAGTAATATCTAACGGAGTTTGAAAACACAGAACTCGACATATCTCGGCACCTGTGTCCACAATAAATAATAGCAATGCAACGTATTGCAAAGCTTTGACTATTTATTTATTTTTTGTATTTTTTTTATAAAAATAGACCCTATACTACAACAAAAACGATATAAACTTAAGGTCTCATACTTTGAACAAACTGTAAGAAAAATTCTACCAGACGTATACCCAACAATTGTGGGTATATATTTTTTAACTAATTGAATTTTTGTGTAATAAAATGCAAGTCTGGAGTGGTTCAAAAATCGCTTTGATTTTTGAAAATTTTTTTATTACGGTATTATTGTAAATGCAGGTGTACAAGTAGGATATTTAATAAATAAATATTAAAAATAAAATAAATAAAATTAAAATGAAACGCAAAATTGTAATCAAATATCAACCAAGTGCAGTTAAGGTCGACGATGACTTCTAATTGCGATCAATAAGACAAAAAACAAATAAATAAAAATAGATAAATAAACGCTAACTTAATTT
This sequence comes from Anastrepha fraterculus, assembly GCA_037575425.1. Classification (NCBI taxonomy): domain Eukaryota; kingdom Metazoa; phylum Arthropoda; class Insecta; order Diptera; family Tephritidae; genus Anastrepha; species Anastrepha fraterculus. The sequence goes on from JAYXIM010043006.1 coordinate 17,941, forward strand.
TTTTAGCTTTGTTATTAAGCCTGCCTTGTCCACTGAAATCCTGCCTAATGCAAGAAAATTTGAAAACCAAATATTTGGACGACGCCGAAACAGCTTACCCCCTATTCTTTTGAAGTGAAACTTCTTAGGCGTCGATGGACGAACGAGAATGGAGAGTAAAATTTCAAGGCCATGCAACGTTTTGGGCATTTTCGTTTCGCGAACGACAAAAAAGGTATAGCATAGAGGAAAAGGAGAGAGAGAGAGTTATACCTTATATATAATATATCTTCGATACACTTTAGGCTATTTTTCCTGAGCTTTTCCTTGTGGTTGCTAATTTCTAGTGAGAAATAACACCGCCTACTTTTTGGCACTTGTTTGTTGGTGCAAACTTGTAGGAAATATATTTTCGGTGCCTACTTTTTGGCGTTATATTTCCTTGGTGCCTACTGTTTGGGGCGTTTTTGGTCCCAATTTTTTTGGCGTTTTTTGTGTGCCAACTTTTTGGCGCTTATTTCCGTTTCCTGGCTAGTGCTTGTGCGTACTATAAATGGCTATCCATTCCGGCGTCGGATTTATTGGTATTACCTTGCGGTAATTTGCGCCGTTGCTGCGGACCTAGAATCGCTGCGTGTGTGCAGGTGATAAGCGCTCGGAGTAGTGCGCGTTTTTGTCACGGTTTGTGTCCGGCGTTTACCTACACCGGTCGACCCTTCTCCGTTTTTTGTAAATTTTGTCTATTTGTATTCTCTGCAAATGTTGGGAATTTATTTAGATATATAAATTCTTTCTCTCTCTCGGGTCTCTCTCTCTCTCTCTCTCTCTCTCTCTCTCTCTCTCATTCTCTCTAGGGTCACTCCCTCTCTCCCTCTCTCTCTCTCATTCTCTCTAGGGTCTCTCCCTCTTCCTTTGTCTGCCTTGAAAGTTTCACTTCTGTTATATGTACTACGCTACACGCATTTTTTCCATATTTTCAAAGTTTAGACATTTAAGAATATGCTATTGGAGGATTTTCTAAAGTTCCTATTATTTCATGAGTTATTGCCTTTTTGGTGACATGGCATCGGTTCCGATCCGACCATTTCAACTCCACCTTGGACGCGTTTTTCTCAAAACTACCCTTAAGAGGATGCACTTTATACATTCCTTCACCGGATGACTCTAGCTCGGGACTATAGCTTTGCATTTAGTACAATATTAAAAAAAAATCGGAATTGTTGAAAAAATATCAAGAAGTATTAAAGTTGAGTAGTTTTAAATGTAATAATTAAACAATAAGCCTATGATAAAAATATGGATGGTAAACCGTTTTCTTGTTTCCTTTGTACAGTGCTTCAAAAACCTGGCGAAATTCATACCTGTACACTAGAATACCCCCTTAAATCTTTTTAAATATCAACAAAAAATTATTTAAAGAGTTAAAAACAAACATTTAAAAACAACATAATACTGTATTATTTCGTTATTACCGAGATAGCAGTATTTGTTTCTTAATTTTAAAACTTTTTGCAGTTTTGAGAGACTTTCATGCCTCTATGTACAAATTTTCTTACGTACATTTTTTGTTTGCAAATAAATTTTTTGTTTGTAAAATCTACAGGAAATTTGTGATGGAGGTTAATAAAATCGGTCTGTAAATATTCAATAGTACTTTTCAAATAGTAATTTTCAAAGTCAACAGCACGGTCCTTTTTCAGTATGCTTCTTAATATTTTTCATACCCCGCCTCATTTGAAATGGTGTTCTTTGGGTGTTTCTTTAAAAGCGTGTAAAACGGAAACGAAAAAAAAATGATCCATTGTTAACAAATAAAAATGTTTGGTCATATGTTGTTCATTCAAAAAGTTCCCAGCCTACAAAAAATGGTCTTCATATGGTCAATGGACACAGATATAGCCGGTTCTGCTGCACCGATTTTTATGAAATAAAATTTGAATGACGTTTTATTGATATTGTTATCGTGTGAACTACGATCATTTGGAAAAAACAATTGTATTTTAAAAAAATCTAGTATTTTTCGGAACTTTAAAGTAAAAAAAGGGTCAAAAACCCGGTTTTCATCTTTGAACGTCTGCCATTTTGTCAATTTTTTATTTTTTAAGATCGTAGTTCACACGATAAGAACATTCATACAGATTAAGAACCTTTTTTGCCTTTTTGCCTTCAGACACCTGTGAGTCCCGGAATCCGTGTCGCCTTTTATGGGAGACCATTTTTTGAAGGCTGACAACTTTTTGAACTAACCAAGAAATGTTTAATTTTTAAAAATAAACGAAAAGTAAACTACTCAAACCAAAACAAAAATATCTTTTTTTGTTTCCGAAAATAAGGCTTTTAAAGGAACACTTTTACAATGCTTTAAATAAAGAGACTTGCTGCCTCCGAATTTTTAAAGATGGTTTTCCGGAGGACCTTTCTCAAGGCAGTAATTTGCTCGGAGCGCTGGCATCGTCAAGGACATCTTGATATTTCATGCCCGAAGATTCGAACCAGAAAATTACCAAATGATAGTCACGCATCAACCGATTCTGCACGGCGGGCGCTCATACATAATTGAATTATATTTTGGTTCCAATCACTTCTTTGTTTTAAGCATATGGAAAGTAGTTTGCCTCCTTCGTTCGTAAATATATTTCTTTAAAAAGATGTTTCATAGAAGAAACGCAGTCGGCGACATCATTACACTTCTGGGTTCGATTTCATATGTTTAATTTGCTAAGCCAATATTCCGATTTTTGCTTTCTGACTAACAGGTCTTTAACAAACAGGTATTTATGGGTGAAAACCCAAGACTGTCTTCTTGTGGAAAATATTTCGATTAGCGAAACCAAACCATCAACAAACCCTTCCACAGACAAAACATTTTTTCTGAAAATTACAAAGAAAAGAGTAAATTTATGAAGTGAAGCAAAAAAAAAATATAACTATGTAATTGAAAGCTTTCTTTAATATCTATCTAACGGACAGTGTTGCTTCGCTGAAATAATAGCCTGTACAGCTCAAGTAACATTTAGTGTGGGGTATGAAAATTAATCAAAAATAACGGTATTGATTCAAACCTCAAAAAATTTACAAAATGTATTTCTGTACAAAATCATATATAGGTGCCTTTAAAAAGGTACATATATTTATTACATACAAACTCTCAAATGCTTATCTAAACATATGTGCAATCTGGTTTTTGAATAATTTTTTTACTAAATAAAAAACAAAAATTATTTTAAGTAATGGAAATCTTTATTTTGACCTTTACGCGCTACATTACTTGGCTCTTTGCTATTTGTCTTCACGCCACTTGCAAAAATTATAAATATTTCAACAGGGCGACTAATTTTGTGCCACCTTGTATATGTGTTTCCTAATTACTTTATTTGAAATTTCATTCCATAGCAGTGGACCAAATATAGGTCACACAGCTCAATGGGATAGATGCTAAAAAAACCCATTACGTAAATAACGAGAAAAAATAATTTCAAAAAGCTATGCAAATGCAAAAACTGTGAGTGACCCAAAAGCTCTTTGTTTACTCACAATCAACATAATTCCTAACAATTATTTTTCGATTTCCATGCGTGATTTTTCAATTATGCATGGGGTCCAAAGGAAGCAAGCACGAAAGTGAAAGCGACAAAAGCACAGAGTAAACACCAAGGGACATACCAATCAATATAACGGGCGTTTTCTTAAGAGCTTGAGAACTTAAAATGGTAACAAAAAACAGATTCAATTTTTTTCTTATCTATAGTCTGGTGGACAATTTTATGACATTTATTTTTTGAATACTTGTATGTTATGCCGTATATAACCGCCACGGCCACGATTGCTCCATTTTTTTACTACTTTTCCCAATAAATCGGAATAGTAAATCCAAATGAGCCCAATCAGCAAAAATGCGACGCAAACGATGGCCATTTAGCTTGAGTTCATGCACGAGCTGTATTTTATAGGCACATAAGTTAAAACTCTTACGTATGCAAAATTGTCCACCTAGTTGAAGGGCAAAAGCCAACAACTTTAAAACGTCCATGAACTCACATTTCGGCATCTTCTTCAATACTTCGCTCTATGAACTTCTCGAACAGCAGATTTATTTTTGTGTTTTTTTTTAAGTAAATTTCCAAAATTAGGAAGCGCTATATTGACTTTAAGCGATTTACAATGATATGCCAAGCCTTACTAAACCGAAATGTCACCACAGTTTGCCCTTCTCAGATATCAAACCATAGTTATCGACTTCGACAGTTCTCGTGCGGCTAAAAAACACCCGATACATGCGTACATATACACACTTACAAATTATAAATATAATTATTTCATTGAAAACCATCCATGAGCGAGTGTAATGCTGCATATCGCAATTTGCCACAATACACTAAGCTCCCTATAACTCTGAGCCACAAGTAGCGCTAATGCTCTACGATCGATTTAACTATACTTCCCTTGCATGCCTCGAAAAGAAAATATGTACAGTATTTGCTTAGCTGAGTTAATGCACCTTCTGAGTTCATGTGTGCTTCCATGTGTTATACCCAGCAACAAAATACATTAGCTCGGAAGATATACGCATAGCCCATAAATCTGGTTTCACCTTACAAATATTTCTAAGTTGATTAGAAGCTCATAGTTGAAAGAAAAATGTATAGATGAAGGTATACAAGTATTTTCTGTATTTATTTCTTCATCACATTTTTAAGTTACAAAGCAAAAGAAAGTTTCAGAATTCCTCTCTTATCTTCTCTCATCCATTCTTTCTGCAGCATCATGACATTCCTCGTCGTACCAACTGTTTTTTCGGGCTTGCCGAAATTCGATTTTTTCTTCGGCGGTGGTGCGTAGAGAACGAGAAATGGAGCAACAAATGCATACCAAATTGTCGAGCAGTTCTCTCTGAGAACCGAAGTAAGAGTAGAGTGGCGAATTTTCTGGTTGTCGATTGTGACTGCTGCTTTTTGATGTCGATCATTCTTTGCGTTTTTTGCTGCACAGAGGCGTGTGTGTAGTTTGGCTGCAACAAGGCAATCATCTGAGTCGATGTTGGGTCCTAGGATCGTACATACATATAAAACACTAGAACAACATGATCGATCTGGTTTCGCGTTTTTCGATCAGGAGACAACCACGTCGCTTGGGTTATTTTCTTATGCTGAAATCTGGTGCTGCAGACTACAATATTTTGAGCCCCGGCGAACTCGATCAGCCTCTATCTGTTACCGGGTGATATTCCAAGTGCTCATAGAAGGAATCTTTGGTCGCATCGTCCTTCTCTTCAGTCGGAGCGTGGGCGCCAATTAGCGATATGTTAAAAAATCGCGCTTTGATGCGGAATATAGCGAGATTCTGGCCCACTGGAGTGAACGACAGTACTTGGCAACGAATTCTCTCTCACATAAAAAATCCAGTACCGAATTTGCGCTCCTTTACATGGCAGTGATCTCAGTCTTTACTCTCACTAGGTCGTCAACCAGCCGGGCAGTGGCACCTTTCCTATTGAGTAACCGAAGATTCCAGGGGTATGCCCTAAAATCATCGTGTTTTCATTGTGGGGATTTTTACATGGCGAGTCCCAAACCCAGCACACAACCAACTATCCTGAGACGCTTCGCCTTCTCACATTAGCTCAATCTCGAACGGCTATTCGGAAGCTATTCAAAGGATACTTCAGCTAACTTGGAAGTTGTGAGCTTGGATCATAGGTAAAAGAATCGTCCTGGGCACTTGCCCACTTGTCCACTTCTACATATGAAATCATCCTCCAAATGAGATTCTCTATTGAAATCACTCACTTCATTAAATGATTGGTCTGGCATACCACAAGTAATGCATCTAGGCCCACTTCTTTTCTACTATTTATTAATGATCTGATTTCAACAATTTCATTGCTTGGTGTTCATCAAATAGCTTGCATTTGAATGTTAATAAGTGATGGGTCGTGGTTGGTTGGTTGATTAAAGTAGCGATTTTTCCAGAATCCAACCATTTGTTGCCACATTCTCGCTATATGTCGTGAGTTTTGCTAAAAAATCTAAAGCAATAATTTTTTGTTCTGCACACAATCAAGAATTTGGGCTTAACTTTTGATTAAGATCCTACATTTTCCCGACATATTGACTATGTTGTGTCGACAGCTTTCACAATTATCGATTCCATACGTCGGAATACTGGTTGATACCCCACTAAGAGTAACCCGTAGACAATAAAGAAATATAAAAAAAATATCCCACAAATGCTCCATAGCTTTCAGATCAGGCGACTATGGAAGTGTTTTGACCTATCTTCAGGCGTTATACAAGAGCGAAAGTTTAACGGCATCGACTGCGTGCTTAAACACAGTAAAAACAATAATTATGTTAAAAAGTTAATCAATTATATATGCGCCGTTGCTATTTACAACCTGTTCCCACCTTTCGACCAATTTGTTGATGGCGTTCCGTCAAAACTCGCCTAGCCTGGAGTCAAAAAAGTTGTTGAGCCAGATTTTAAGCACCTCTTTGTTATCGAAGGCAACTCCCTTCATATGTTTTGACAGGGAACGGAAAAGATGGTAATCGGTTGGTGCAAGGTCTAGAGAATAGGGATAATACGGCGAATGCTAAAGGACCTTCCATTCGAGCTCTTGGAGTGCGGCTTCGACAAATTGTGCAACATGGAGCCTAGCGTTGTCGTGAAGGAGTTTGGTTTGATCATTTCAATCAGGCCTTTTCAGTCGCAGTCAGCTTCATTCATGTTTTGTAACTGGGCAATGTGGAGCTCCTTGTTGACCGTGATATTCTTTCGAAAAAAGCGCTGACCGCGTGTGGCTCGATGGTGAGCGAAATGCTGAAAAGCAATTTAAAGACGACTTTCGTTTTTTTTTTTTTCGTTGAACTCGTGTGGCACCCAGGCTGCCAATTTTTTGGCAAATCCCATTGAATGAAGGTGATTGAGAATCGTTTTATAATCGCAGCTTATTTTTTCCGCTAATTATTGGCTAGTTTGGCGACCGTTCTCCTTCAAAAGTGATTTGAGACGTTCTTCGTCGAATTCAGAAGGTCTTCCGCTGCAGAAGGTTTCATCGACGTCAAAGTCTTCTTCTCAGTTCTCTAAAGTGCGTCTATCGGTCAAAGCCTTTTGCCCTTGCTTATATTATTTAGTAAAGTGGTAAAACATTACCGGAGATCCCACGTCCGTCTTAAAAACACGCCACACTCACTACTGGAACCTTTGAGTCTTCCACTGGGCTTGTGAACACATTTGCGTGTATGCGCTGGTTCGTGACAAGCGTGGAAATGATTTATTTATCCATTCATGGTATATAAGTAATATTTCCTTTTAACGCTATACCGCTGGTATTTGTGTGTATCATGCAAAACAGACATTTGTTAGCCTGGCTTTTTCTTTTCTATTCTACATCTGCGGCATTGCATTTTTGTTTCCGCAAGACAAAATTACAAATTCGAGTACAAAATGCCGACGTTGTAAAGAAAACTGCATCTGCATTGCAATTATGGCACTTATGGTGGGCTAAAATGTCATCACCTAATCAGAATAAGCAAGGAAGGATATGACCATTTAAAAAGAAATTCAGAAAAAGCGAATGATATGGAATTTTAATGCCACACTTACTTGGTAGACGTATTTGGGGCGAGCGTATTGATGTTTTTACTCAAATGGAGGGGCCTACAGTATTAAGCCGAATCCGAACGGCGAATGATTTTTTATGGGGAGCAGAAATACATTCGAAGGCTTGCCATTGGCTGCCTAGGTTCGTCATTGGGCTACAACGGCCGTCTTACTATGCATCCATTCGAGTATTCCTTTATTTTGGCACCTCAATTTTGATAATCAAAAAGGCGATGCAGATTTGATGACTATCTATAGCATAATTTGTATATGAGAAATTTCATAGAGAGTATTTTTGTATAAGAGAAAAACTAAATGTGAATTTATGTATTATAAATAGCATCTAAAAATCTTGAGTTCGACGAAATGCTTCAGAAACAGATGGATACAATAAAGAGTAGTGAACAGGTTATAATTATGGGTGATTTAAGCGCTAGAATAGACAGAACAGAATGACCGGTATAAATCAGAGATTTAATGAAGAAGTAATAAATGATAGCGGTGTAATGCTAACAAGCTTCTGCGCGCATAATAACACTAGTCTACAAGGAAAAGTATCCGAAATAATTTAAACTAATATCTGCTTCTCTGTCCATGCAAAATTCGGATTGATAACTAAAATTAATTTATTAGTTTGAGTTTTTACGATAATCGTATCTTTCGTGTTTAATGGAACTAGGCCGACAAAATTTAACCAACATTCAGACCCAGAAACCAGACTATATATTTCTCATATATACCTCAAATATGGGCAAAAATGGGGTTTTTTGCACTTTTAGGTTAGGGTATCTCGAAAACCAGAGCTAATAGAGCAATTCTGAGGCCAGATTTGGATTCAGCGCATCATAAACCTTCGGAAATATATAGTCTGGTTTCTGGGTCTGAATGTTGGTTAAATTTTGTCGGCCTGTGTAATCTAAGAATCAACAATACTTTTTTTGATCATGCCGAAAAATACAAATATACTTTTCAAAATTCGCAAGGAGAACAGTCAGTAGTCGACTATATTATTACAAAGAGACAGTTCACACCACAAAATATATTGGACGCTCGAATACTCAATTCGGCCAATGTCGGAAGTGACCAAAAATTGGTATTATATAAGACCAGAATTGGCTACATGTATTTCAAAAAAGCAACGAACAAAAAAGTAGAAAAGTACAACCTAGAAACTTTTGATTACGAAAATACTAAGATTTTACTAGCGAACAGATTGTTGCGAAAAATTACTAAAAATTACGTAAATGAAAATGATGATCCAAATGCAGCATGGAAAAAAATTAAATCCAACATTTTGGAAGCATCAGAAGAAGCTCCAGGCAAACGGCTAGTAAGCATTACTAAAGCGTAAAGGGAACAAAACTCCCTGGTTCACCAAAGAAGTAAAACGGATAACTGAACAGAAAAAGAAGGTATTTTTTACTACAAGACAGCAAAAACAGGTGAAAGCAAAGAAGGTTACATTGAACGAAGAAATGTAACAAATAAAAGAATAAGAGAAAAAAAAAGAATCGTACTGGGAAAGTTTCACAAAGTCCATGGAAAGTGATTTGTATGGTGCACAAAGAAAGGTATGGAAAATGTTAAGAAACAAGAAGATAGAAGTGCATGAAACAATAAAAATGCATCCAATATAAATTAATTAATGGGAATCATACTTTAAAGAATTATACAAAAATAGCACCACAATGATAGCGAGCGCTCCATTTTATGATTATGAATCTAGAGTTGTAAATATAACTACTAAGGA
>JAYXIM010043012.1:0-26335 GCA_037575425.1 Anastrepha fraterculus
TGTATATAATATATATACATAATTGGCGCTTGCACCCTTTTCGGGTGCTTAGCCGAGCTCCTCCTCCTATTTGTGGAGTGTGTCTTGACGTTCTTCCACAAATGGAGGGACCTACAAATTAGTCATCCAATTTTGTTCTTTAATAACATTTCTACTAAATATAAAAAAAACGATTTTAAGTGATGGAAATCCTTCATTAACCTTCACGTGCTCCACGTATTGCCTGCTCGAATACTGCAGCTGTCTATTTTACAAGTGTCAAATATGATTGACGAATGGGTTTGCAAAAGTTATAAACCTGCCAAAAGGCTGATTAACTTAATATTTTTTATTACTTAATTTTAAGGAAGTAAAGGTTTTAAAAGCTTGCAGAAAATCCTTCATTCAAATTAATCGAACTTTTTTAAGCTTATTTTAACTAATGACATTTTCCCAAGCAAAGCTACGTGAATGAAAAGTTTTTTTTAAGTGAAGTACCTACTTCAGTATCTTTCATTTTATACTTTAGACTGAATGTGCTTTTTTTGCATTAGAATGAAATGAGTGAACACTTTTTTGGAGAGTGGTTCACTTCTTACGACAGCATTGCAAACTGGCTCAATGAATGGAGCAAGTCAAAAGAATTAGAATTTTTCGGCAGAGGAATCCCTATGCTGCTTGAAAGATGGAGTAAAGTTGAAGCTTCCAATGGCACATATGTGTATATAATATATATACATAATTGGCGCTTGCACCCTTTTCGGGTGCTTAGCCGAGCTCCTCCTCCTATTTGTGGAGTGTGTCTTGACGTTCTTCCACAAATGGAGGGACCTACAGTTTCAAGCCGACTCCGAACGACAGATATTTTTTTATGAAGAGCTTTTTCATGGTAGAAATACACTTGGAGGCTTATCAATGCCTGCCGAGAGGGTGACCGCTGTTAGAAAACACTCCTTCTTCATTTTGGTCTTTTGAATGTAATTCTGAATGGTAGTCACGCACCAACCCATTCGGCTATGGCAGCACATACTTCACATAATGTCATGTGTTATTTAATTCTTTAAATAATTCGAAAATTTGGCTAAGAAAGGGCGGAAACTAACAACCCAACACAATTTGGCAAAAAATTAGTCATCCAATTTTGTTCTTTAATAACATTTCTACTAAATATAAAAAAAACGATTTTAAGTGATGGAAATCCTTCATTAACCTTCACGTGCTCCACGTATTGCCTGCTCGAATACTGCAGCTGTCTATTTTACAAGTGTCAAATATGATTGACGAATGGGTTTGCAAAAGTTATAAACCTGCCAAAAGGCTGATTAACTTAATATTTTTTATTACTTAATTTTAAGGAAGTAAAGGTTTTAAAAGCTTGCAGAAAATCCTTCATTCAAATTAATCGAACTTTTTTAAGCTTATTTTAACTAATGACATTTTCCCAAGCAAAGCTACGTGAATGAAAAGTTTTTTTTAAGTGAAGTACCTACTTCAGTATCTTTCATTTTATACTTTAGACTGTTGTCATAAAAATTAAGGTAACACACACTTAAAGTTGCACAATCACTATTGACCTTACAACAAATTTGCATAGCAAAAATTCAATCAAATGACTCTGACTTAGTACTTAGTAGGAGTACTTTATTGCTTGCATAAAAAAATGCACGCCTCTTTGTTCTTAAGTACATTTAAAACAAGCAACAAAAACAGGAAAGTGACATGCAGAATTTCTCACAGAAAAAAGGGCTACTTAATTCACTTGTCATTGTCTAAGCCCACTATGAAATGGAGTACCCAGTCTACATTAGATTACTCATACGACACGTGGGTCCGATTATTATGTAGTTTAAATGGTTGTCCGTGCGAGGGTTGACTTGGATAAAGAAAAAACTTTGTCCATTGTGATGCCGTAAAGGGGAAAAATAGAAGGAGAAAAAGTAAAAAAGTGGCTTTGTATTGGAAAATTTGTGTTAGTTGCTGATAAAATTTTCCAAGAGTAGCAAAAAAGTGAGAGCATAAATATCTGAATCTACACACGACTGGAGCAGGGCAGCTGAGGAGAAGCTGCTGAGATGACTCCTCCAGGAAGATTTTGCAGAAAGAACTTAAAGCAAACTCAAATCTCAGCGCATGAATACCTAACGGACAAGACCCGATAAGAACACCAAATTCGTGTACTACCTGTACGGCTTTGCTAGCCTTAGAAGCTCGCTCAAGCGTCTCCAACCTGCGCGTGGCAACAAAGATCTCGAGACAGTACGCAGGAGAAGACCACGGGTTCTCAAGAGGACCCCACTCCTGTCATTTTACGGTGACACCATCTTGAGGATCACTTATCTAGACAGCACAGTTACTCGCTTTGCTCCTATGACCGGGAGTCCAAATGAGACTAATATCGAGGTACTCAGAAGCAGTCGAGAAAGATATTGGGAATTCTCCGATTAATTTCGAAGGAACACACACCGAGCCCAGGTCTTGGTTGTCACCTGGCTGTTGGAGTAGATATTTGTCTGCCTTACAGTAATTACACCAGTGAGTAACCAATCTACTGCTTTTTTGATTTCGGCCACCACCGCTCGGAAAAGAATTCAGTAGTTCAGTAGTTCAAGTAGTCTACATTTGAGCTTAATGGGGATGTCCTTGCAGAATACTCCCTCACTAACCCTTCCGTAAAGATTCGACTCGTATGTAAATATGTTTGCTATGATTATTATGTATGTGCTTCATTCTGTTGCATCCAACGAATAAAATACCAAAAATCGGCTATATTTTATATTTCCTCATAGTTACTCGATTTTGTTGCTTTCTAGAAGCTGGAGAATTCGTTGTTTTCAGCTCGAATTTGTGCAAGGTAGTACAAAATCCTTATTTATAAAATTGTTTTGCGATTATTTTATTCTTGAAATTTGTTAGTTGTAGTGAAAAAGTTTTGATAAAAATGTAAACAAACAACAAGAGCGAAACAAAAAAAAAAATCTTATTACTTTATCATTAAAACCACAAAATTACAAAACAGAAAAAAAAACCACTTATTCTACTGTTATCTCTAGTGTGAATGCGCCTCGGGACACTTTTTTACTGTTCAACAGTATTAATTAAGTCGAAATTAGCTATGCGCCTTCAACTCAGCCCAAATAGGATATTTTATTCTGCTTTCCCAGTAATTCGTGTATTTCCTAGTGTTCTTTAGCAGATTGCACGAAAGAAGAATGCAGTTATTATAAATACATATGTATATATGGGTAGTCGAACGGGTTGGTGCGTGAGTACCACTCGGAAGTACGTAGGTTCGAATCTACGTAAAACCCCAAAACGAAGAAAAAGTTCTTTCTAATAGCGGACGTCTCTTGGCAGGCAATGGCAAACCTTCGAGTGTATTTCTGCCATGATAAAGCTCATCATAAAAATATATGGTTGTCAAAAAAGTCTTGCGGTATTTTTATTGAATTTTCAATTCTTCATAAAATTGGTTATAATAATGCGATTTAAGTCAAATATGCGCCGTTTTGTTTGATGACGAGTTCCCAACGAGATGCCAACTTCATAATGCCCCTCTTATAGAAGCTCGCTTCCCTATTGTCAAAAAACTCGGTGAGCCAATTTTCACAGGACTCTCTTGAGGACAACTTCCGACTACCAAGCTCGTTCGCCATGGACAGAAATAGGTGGTAATCACTTGGTGCGAGATCCGGACTATACGGTGGATGCAAAGAACCTCCCATCCGAGCTCCCGGAGCTTCTTTTTGAATCCAAGCTTCTTCAAATGGTTTATAACGGTTTGATGACTCATGCCCAGCTCTTGGCCGATGCTACGGCTGCTACTATGCCGGTCTCTTTCGATCAATTCAGCGATTTTATCGCAATTTTCGATGACAGGCCTTCCGGACCGTGTCGCATCTTCGATCACCTCTGCACCAGAACGAAAACGTTGAAACCATCGTTGTGCGGTGGAAATGGAAACTGTATCGGGTCCATAAACTGCACAAATTTTATTGGCAGCATGAGATGCATTTTTGCCTTTATCGTAGTAGTACTGTAAAATATGCCGTATTTTCTCTTTATTTTGCTCCATGTTTGCGACGCTATAACTCACGAACGACTAAAAGCAAACAACAATTAATCAAACACGTGTTAGCACGTGGAAAGAGCTTTCCAAAAAGCTCTAGCGTGAACCGATGCGACGAATACAACTAGAACTACGCGCTTGCAAAGACAAGCTTGCGGAATTACCGGAAGACTTTTTTGACAACCTTATATCTGCCATTCGGAGTCCGCTTAAAACTGTAGGCCTGGCGTTGTCGAGAAGGAGCATGGTTTGACCATGTCGATCAAATCGTTTTTTTCGAATAGCCTCATGCCCGTGGGATAGCTGGGCAATATAGAGCTCCTAAAAATGCTGAGAGGCAATTTGAAGGCGACTTTCTTTGTTTTTTTTCGTTGAGTTCGTGAGGCATCCAGGCTTTCAAACTTTCGGTAAATCCCATTGAATGAAGGTGTCTGATAATCGTTTTCTGATCGCAGTTCATTTCGTACGCCAATTCACGACTGAGACCGCCATCGACGTCGAGACCGCCATTTTTGAACTTTGCAAACCATTTACGTGCCTTATCCATACACATTGCAAATGTCCCGAGCTCCTCCGAAAGATTTTTGACCTCGACGAAAAGCAAAGAAGAGCAGGAATCAAAAATGTTGACTTTTGCCTCCTGCGTATTCCATTTTTAAGCCTCGAAACTATTAAAAAATTAAATACAGGGTGGCTGATGAATTTTGCTACATTAAGAAACCCAAATAACTTTTTTTTTAGTGTATGGAATTCATTTATTTTTTTTTTCAAGTTGAAGGTCATTAAATTTTATTAAATGTAGCTTAACTAGTTTTAAAGAATAATTGAATTTAAATGCCCCCCATGCTTGTTGACACAAATACGGCATCTTAGTAAAAAGTTGTTCATTGCTGCTTTGAGAGTTGCGACAGGAATAGCCGCAATTGTTGCCCGAATGGATTGTTTTAGTTCATCCAAATTTGTTGGCTTTGTTTTATAAACTTCTTGTTTACATAAACCCCACAAGAAAAAGTCAGGTGCAGTAAGGTCAGGCGACCTGGGGGGTCAACGAAATTCGGAGTTTCTTGAAACCAGTTCATTGGGAAATTTTCGTCGCAACTCTGTCATAACAGTCTGGGCTATGTGAGACGTTGCCCCATCTTGTTGAAACCACACAGAGTTGAAAGGAATTCTCTTTCGGCGTAGTTCTGGATAGAAAAATTCTTTCAGCATTGTCAAATAACGGTCTCCAGTAACCGTAACGGTGTGACCATTTTCTTCAAAAAAAATAAGGCCCGACAATACAGCGTGAAGAAACCGCACACCACACTGTCACGCGAAGAGGACGCAATTTCGTCTCGTGGAGTATCTGTGGGTTAGAAGTACTCCATATTCGACAATTTTGTTTGTTCACATTGCCGTTTAAATCGAAATGGGCCCCATCAGACATGAAAAGGCAGTTTAACATGTTTTGGTCTTCTTCCACCATTTGCAGGATCTTCTGGCAAAATTCCAAGCGAATCGGCAAGTCTGCTGCATTCAGTTTGTTAACCATTTGAATTTTGTAGGGAAATAAGTCTAAATCTTTGTGCATTATTGTTTGCAAAGACTGTCGGCTGACACCAAGTTGAGCAGATAAGCTTCTTGTTGAAACCCTTGGATTGCTTTGTATAGCTGCAGCTACAGCAGCGATCGTTTCCTCCGTCCGAACTGGTGGGTTTCGATGATAAGGCCTTCTTGCGACTGTTCCTTGCTCAGCAAAATTATTCACCAGTCTCATTATGGTCCATCTCCTCGGGGGATCGCCGCCAAACATCCGCCTGTACTCTCTCTGTACCAAAACTACGGACTCCAGTGCGTGATAGCGGCGGACTATCCAAATTCTTGTTTGCGTGTCCCAGTTATCCATTTTAATAAATTTTAAAGATCAATCTGCAAATTAAAACAAAAATGGAACAGATAACTTAAAAGGAAAAAAAGTTATTCAATTTTTTTTTTGATAGCGGCTTTCATCAGCCACCCTGAACCTCAAATATACAAATAACATGGTTTTGTAGAGCAGAATGAGTTCTATGCAATGAATACTTGCCCTTTGCCAAACAGCCAAAAAAATTGTTGTGAAAAAAAGTAAATATAAAAACGCTATGAAGTTGTTACCCAACCCAATACTTACATTTCGTAGATACTTGTTGCCCTTTTGCATATGATTAAATGCTTGTAATGCATTTTTTTAAATTTAAATGACTTTAAAGCCATGCCTGATTAATGCAGGTACAGAGCGTGTGTGGGTGCGTGCAACAATGAAAAAATCCCTGCGTGTGATCCTACTAAAAAAATTAACTGCACCATAAATAAATTAAAAGTAAATCATTTGCGCGTGTAAGCAGTAGTTGATGGCAGCTTAAATTAATGAAAACATTGATTTAATGTACTGTGCGTATGTATGCATATATGAGTACATATATTTAAATAAAGAAATCATTATAATAATAATTGCAGTGCGCATTTAATTGAAATGATTGAAAATTTGCAGCTACGTGGATTTTACAATGTGAGCGAGTGATTTGTTCAACAAAAGAGGCAAGCGTAATAATTGCCTGCCTCCTGCCAATTATGAAAAAATATCAAAAAATCAAAAAAACAAAAACCAAGTGACTGCAAAAATAATAGAAAACACAGCCTCGTTATTAAAACTAAAAAACCACAGTAGAAACAAAATTTATATTTGTTTGCTTAGCCGTCTGTGGTTAGCCAATTGCACTAACCAACAAAAAATAATCAACCCAAATCAACCGAAATCACCACAAAAGCCTCATACAGTCATAATACTTTTCTAATAACATTTTAATCAATGCATTACGCAATCAATAATTACAATCGTACTGCACTTGTACACTAATTAATGTGATTATTCGAGCATAATTAACAGTGAGTTGCTGTGTGACGCAATTGCGGTGAGTTTTGAGTGAGGGCAGAAAGAGAGTGTGACCAAGAGCCCGACTACGTGTATTGCCTAAAGCACCAGCTGCCTACTTGTTCAATACTCTGAAATTTTTAAATTTGAAAATGTTTTAAAAGTTGTGTAATTAAATTAAAAATAAACTCTGCTGTCCAACTGCATGACTGCCAGTGATTGACTAAGTGACTAGCTGAACCAAAGTAATTACCAAGCGGATGGTGTTATACTGGAAATGCATTGCTGTTGAAGTGCTGCAAAAATTGGCCAACTTACAACGACTTTCAACCACAGCAACCAACGTTCTGCTAGAGCCGCAGCATGCAGCAATTTACTTACATACATACACACTCCCTACTCTTCGCTCTTCTCCATACACTACATCTACTTTTTCAGGTTCGTGTCGGTATATCATTTGTCGCTTGATGACCAATTGAATTTGTTGTGCATGACAGCAACCACATTGGAAGGACATTTGACTAGAAACGAATAGACAAATAGAAAGTTCGTAGTAGTACGAGTAGTATGGTGCCTTTGGTGGCATAAGTGAGCTGCTACGCAATGGCCCAGCGAGTGGTTTTAAACATTGAAATACTGTGGTTAAGACTGCGTGTGACAACGGCAAAACATTAGTAAGTGCTTTTCTGTGGCGAGAAGAGTGCGAGGCGAATGATGGTGCCTGTGTAGCTAGAATGTGAAACGTTCCTAATAATAACAAGGTTTGTCAGAAACTACGTGCTAGGTTGGTAGGAGGCGAAAACAGTTTTTGGCACAGTTTGTGGTAACACAACCCAAAAACAAAGCAAATGTGGAGGGAGCAAAAGAGCACATAATTGTGGAGGTACCTTACATTAAAATTGTCGTGAAACTATGTAAATAAAATTTACTTCTACGAAAGTTTCTACGTAAGTTTTGAGAAAGACAAGCAAGCGTAAACATTTACAGTCAAAAAGGGCGCTACTGTTTTAGAAAATATTGTCCATGAGAATAAATTTACTTATACATTTGCATGCGTTTATAATCAATAATTAATTAATAATTTCCGAAGCACTTTTTCTATTAGGTGCGCAACTAAGTGTGTCAATAGATGCCGCTAGCAGTGCATGCTAGTCGATTCTATCATAATCTAAAAGTCATAAACCAAGCTTAGACATATGGTAAACAAGCTGCTTCGACACGTTAGTGATTTTGTTTTTGTATCACACATCATACTTATGGTTTTGTGAAAATGTCTGATTTTGTGCCGAATAATCGTCATTTGCGGGAAGGGTTGAGGCAATCGAGAGCTATAGAAAGTTTATGGAGATGCTGCTTTAAGTGAAACAACGTGCCGGATTGGTTCCATCGCTTCCAAGACGGTGATTTTAATGTTGACGACCGTCCGTGTGAAGGAAGGCCAAAAACCTTCGAAGACGCTGAAGAGGAGGCATTGCTCAATGAGCATCCGTGTCAAATGCAAGAAGAGCTTGCTTCAGTATAAGGAGTTACCCGCCAATCCATTTCCATGCGATTGCATGCTTTGGAAATGATTCAGAAACAGGGGACTTGGGTTTCTTGTGAGTTAAAACCAAGGGATGTTGAACGTCGTTTTTTCGCCTGTGAACAACTGCTCCAGCGGCAAAAAAGGAAGGGTTTTCTTCATCGCATGGTGACGGGTGATGAAAAATGGAGCATGTTTTGCTTCTTTTGGTGCTTTTTAATTGAGTATTTCAAACTCCTTCCTTTTCATTTCGTTTATTTGCAATGCAAGAAATTGTTTTTGTTCGGTTCGGACGATTTAAGAAGTTTCTGCACAACACACATTTTTAGTGATTTGTATAAGCCTCAATTGATAATCAGTATCGGTTTTCTTTAAATCTTAAAAAAAAGTGCTTCAAAACCACCTTCGCAAAAATTGAAAGACAGTAACACAAAGTCAGTAGACTCATTGTAATATTCTAGTGCTGTGTTAAAAACTATTGAGAAAGCAAAAGAGCTAGGAATTATTTTTTTATAAAATTTCTAATATCTAAATTCAACCACATCTTTGCATCCTGAATTCAAACGTATTCAAATGGTCCAAAAAAATAAAGAGTAGTGAGAGCATTGTGATGACTTTTGTTATTTGAGCGAGATTGGGCAAAAAAGCAAAAAAAAAAAACTTTGACGAGTTTTCAAGATATTTATAAAACAGCATCCATTTCAGCCTTAAACAGTAAGGCGTTAGAAGAACGGCGAGACTAAATGAATAGTTCCAATGCTTTATAAAATATCAAAGAGATTTATACGTGTGATGACAACATCTAGGCTAAGCGAGCGTCTACTTTCAAAGACTGGCACCTTCCTTAAGTGCAATTCTGGAGTAAGAATTTGATTTGATGGATTAGATTTTTTCTTAATTGGTTACAAGGAATTACAATATATAAGGAATTTTACTGGCCTGGTTTATTAAAGAAAATATGATTTAGAATCAAGCATTAGATAATGAGGGTTAGAGGTGGCATGGCAATTTTAAATAACAACAGATTGGACACAGAAAATAAAACTTGCTCAATGTGTAATTTAGGCGAGCCTGAAATATGTTTTGCAAATTTCCTGGCGTGCTGCCCAACATTAAGAGAAAATACAAAGGTATTTTTCGAAAAATTTACTTTAATTGATTCAAAACTGATTGAGATTCTCAATGGGAAAAATGATAATTGGGTTAAACTTTTGCTTTTTATTAAATACGCCTTTAAACACAGAGAGAATTTAACTAAAAGTTTAAAAGAGTCAAACTGGTTTTAAAAACCGGACGTCGTTAAAATACTTTAATTTTTTTCTCAATGAAATATTGATAATAAAATAATAATAAATAATTATCAAAATGTTGTATAATTTACCTTTGTTTGCAATAAATACTACAGGTTTGCCCATATTCGACAGATCCATCTGGCAACCCTGTATCTTTTGACAGAGGCGTCAGATCGCTTAATGACATACCGCGTCAGTCCAAGTAGATTTTTACCATGGAACAGTACACGCCACGCAAGCGCTCCCAAATTGTTGAAATTTATATTCAACAAAAGAAGTCAAAAGAAGAAGAAGAAAATCATCATGCCCGGAGAGGCTCATTTCTTATGAATGGGACGGTAAACAAGCAAAATTGTCGAATTTACGCCACTGAAAGTCCTCTCGAAATTCAAGAGGTACCTCTTTACGACGAAAAAGTCACTTTTTGGTGCGGCGTTAGTGCGAAAACGATTATTGGGCCGTTTTTCTTCGAAAATGAAGATGGTCAAGCTGTTACAGTGAATCAGGAGCGTTATCGTGATATGATAACCACTTTTAAGATGCCAATTATTCGTAGAAAGCGTATGAGGCAGTTCTGGTTTCAATAAGACGGCGCTCCAAATCAAAGGTTTATATTAATAAGCCAAAGACCATAGAAGAGCTCAAGAACAACATCCGTGAGGAAATTGCTCCAGCCGAAATGTTAGCTAAAACTATGGAAAATGCTGCAAAACGGGCAAAATACGCCGTACAGGCTCAAGGCGGCCATTTGAGAGATATCATATTCAAAAAGTAATGTCAACAAATCTACTTGAACCAAATAAAATGATTATTATCGTCAAGATCAAAAAAATTGTGTTTTTCTTTGATTTAAAAAAAAAAAACACATGGGTCCGTCGAATATGGGCAAGCCTGTACTACTACTACTAATTGGTTACAAGCAGCATCTTTTAAATAATTTTAAAAGTGCATGGGATATTTCTATTTATATGATAAATGTAAAAGTATAGATAGACTGCACTTGTCCAAGTATGCAAATGGCTTTGTTTAATAATTTTCCAAATTTTACATTCAGTCCTGATTTCAAGTAAGTTTTGGTAAATAATAATAATAATTCCTATACAAATAAGTATCGAGTACTTCTTTTCGATACTTCCGTAGCATCGATAATGTTGCTGCTTTATTTAAACTTATTTTCTTTGCATTCTTATCCAAGGATCCATCCGGTTGTAGCGGCTATTCATTATGAGACGCGCTGAGGCTCATAGTCCGTCGAGATATTCGGTTGTTACTTTTAATATAAAAGTTGTTCTTTGACTTATATTTTATTTTGAAAATATTACTGTGAACAGTTGACTTTTAATGTTCGGTCAAATGTATTAATAACGAGTTAAAATGTGACTATTTTTATTTAATTTTTGGATCAGTTGATTTGCTTGGACTTCTAGATCTCAAAAATATATAACTTTTTAGTATTGGATCATTATGGCTGTGTTTTTTTAATGATGCCCACAGTGGCCAACGAATTAGCTACCAATCCAATGTAATCACACACAAATACATTTAGCCAAAGCGCAGTCGCTTCGTTTAAAACCACAACGTAAGGTATTCGACAAGGAAAGTCGATAATTTAAGAAATTTAAGTAAATAAATTTTGGCTGCATCTAAAGAAATTTGGAAGGCCTTTAATTTTATCCGTCGCCGCATACATTCTTTTGATAATCTGATAGCTAAAATCTGTATTGAACTACAAAACATGAAATTATATTTATTTATTTAATTTCTCCATATACATACACATAAATATATAAAAGAATAATCAGCTATTTACACGTACGCGTATACGAAATTGCATTAACTTTTATTAATGTTTTCCCTCCATGCCGAAAGAGATTTTCAATCACAATTATTTCGCGAAAATCACTGAAAATTAATTTGCATTCAATGTAGCTTTTAATTATGAAAACTTTATTGTTTTTTTTTATATGTGACTACTGTTTGTTGCGCAATAAATTAAACAAATTTTCAACTGAATAATATTTTCTTTGATATATGTGTGTAATAATACATACTTTTGTTGTTGGTGTTATAAATTATTTCCTTTTTTTTCAATTTGTATATTTTAATATTAGTTGGTTTGGACTGGAATCACTTATGAAATTTTCATTTGCTTCTGTTTGAGCAAACTTAATTTACAATAATATTTAATATGTGGCCTGATTCGTGTTTAATGAACGAATAATTAATTTCAGCCGCTGACAAGCGCATTATAGAAGGATTTCAATTGATATCGAAATCATTATTATGCGTTCATAACAGTAAATAGTAGATCATCGAGTCTATCGAATTGCTTTTGTAAATAAAATTAAGTTTTAATTAACAAAAAGGTCGCTGCAAAGTAACTGACCTGTTTGAGAGGAGTCAAATGTTCGGGTTCCAAATAATAGAGAAATACCTAGGAAATAATAATAAACGGGCACCTGCGTTTGTATATGTTTCGTGCGTATATTCGCAAGTAATATTTAGGCCGAATTTCTCATTAAATTTGTGGCATGCGTTCTGATGAAATCTCTCATACATGCCCTAGCAGTAGGTAGGTAGGTAGGTGAGGTACCACTCTGGCACTCCCCAAGTAGCACTAAAGGGCCGTTTTGATTCCATTACGAGACCTCCAACAGGAAGACGTCTACAGTCAGCCAGAGCTGTTGATGTAATGAAGAATATTGATGTGATTTAGGCTAGAGCACTGACCCAGGCTGTCGAAGAAAGGAGCACCCTGTGCCTTTAATCGTCTAGCTACCGCATCCGGACATTTATAGAGGAAGTGCTCAACAGTGTGCTTCTTAGCTTTTCCGCGCGAGTGCCAATCGTTCAATGATCGGTAAATACAGCTAAGAGTTTGGAAATTCAATGGAGTGGAGTTGCCGGTACTTTCTGAGTTTTCCGTGTATTGTACTGGGATCAGAGGGTTTTCGGAGTAGCACATGAGGAAATGTAGCTCCATCTTTTAACATCTCCCTCGGACATTGCATACGCATTTTGCATGCCTTCAGGATCGCAAAGGCTTCTGCTTGAAAAACAATAGCAGTATTCGGCACTTACTGAGTCTCCCGATTCCATCTTAGAGTCGTCAGTGAAGAGAGAGAGGTATAGGTGGTGCAGATTTTCTCCTTTATCCTATCCTGCTTATTTGGAAATAATGCCCTAGCACGACCCTCAAACTCCAGTTTGCGGATGGAGTGATTTGCCCGAAGCTCGGAGAAATACGGTGTTAATTGCTCAAAAATGCTACCATCTCTAGCAGTAGTTAAATGCAAAAAATACACGTGACGGTTTATTATTATCTTCTCAAAGGCACCCGGTATTGGAGCTTTTTGGATAATTTGATGTGTTAGTCCAAAAAGTGAGTGGTAAGTGGGCCCCCTCGGCTATGTCGATAACCGTAATAATAAGAAAGTCATTTGAATAGTAGTAAGAGCGTTTAAATTAAGTTTAGATATTACATCGTGACCTAAAACATTATCTGTTACCTGAAAATACGTTTATTTAATTTTATTTCGCTCCGTTGGCTCATGAACTGCGGACAACAAATCATTTCAAATCGTTCAATCTTCATTAAAATGAAAAGAAGATTCAGGGACTGCATAGGTCTCAAGATATAGCCGGCAATACTTTCGATTGCGATGTGGCAAAAGAACTGCCTTATCCTTATGCTTATATATTAGAAGCTTATTTAAATTCGGAAATATAAATTAATTATATCTAGTATTTAGAATCAGTATTATATTTTAAAATTTTAACGTTTTCGTAAGAAAGAAGTGATGCTTAACGCTGTGCAAAGGCGTAAAATCGGGCAACCTCCTCATATGATGTAATAGAACCACTTTTTATATAGATTTCTACCGGCAAACTTAGTTTTTGCCTATTTTGTAATGAAAGAAAATCAAAGAAAAAGAAAATTGGGGATGAAAGAATGCGATTTGTGTGGTAAAAAAAAGGTATTTAATTTTTTTCAAAATATCCCATGTTTCTAACACACTTGGTCCAGAGACAGCCTAGAAAAGGCTTGGAATGTACCCATCAACGCTCCTCCCAACTTCGTCAATGCAAGCGAAGGGCTTCCAGAAAGTAAAATTCTTGAAGTTTGGTAAGAATGGAAATATAGCAGTGCCAAATGAGGATAAAAGGGAGGATGGCCGGGCAAATCGTATCCACAATACCACAGTTTTCCATTACCAGGACACCATTTTAAGCAGTTGCATTGTCTTGGAGAAAGAGAATTTTTTTTCTTCAAGTCTAACCAGGAAGGATAGAATAATATTTGTCCGTAATTGTTCTGTTTTTTTTTTTTGCTTTTTTTCAAATTAATTAACCGAATCCTTTCCAGAGCCCATTGCTTCGACTGTTCGTGTAGTGTTACCTCTATGTCCTGTCCAAATCACAGTACAAAATCAGTCAGATCTTCGTTGTGTCGGTACAAACATTGTTGCGGCTGTCATTCAAGTATTTGCTTTTGATCGGTATTCAGCAAATGCGCAGAGCACGCAGCCTTTCTTTGAGCACGACTAGTCTCGCCTTTTCTTCGAATATCCCCACAGCCCCAGCTATCTCATCACCGCCTTTTGTCTATCGTTCAGCACGATATCGTATAATTTGTGTGTCCTGGGCGTAATTTTACTTACAATGCGTTCGAAAGTTTTATGAAACGTCGATTTTCGAATTCCTTATAATTTGCCGCACTTAAAAAAAAAGAGAAATAATCGAAGATTTAGGGTCTAAAATTTCCGGATAAAAGATGATGAGCTGCCTGTTACTAACCTTTCTTTATTGCAAATATATACCCACCGAAATATAGAAACTGAAGACTAGGAAAGACACGACTGCTCAGCTGGAAACAAGAAACCGAAAATAAATATTGCACCCCTTCCTAAAATATCACCTCCATGACTGTTTCCATTCAGAAGTAATCAACTTTTCTAATTTCAAAGTATGAATTCGTATACAAAAGTTTTGGTATTGGATAAGCTCGGAATATGTTAAATTTTGTATTAGAGATGCCAAAAAATATAAGCTTTTGAAGAAAATTACTTTGAACATTTTTTATTCTTTCCTGTAACACTAAAAAAACTGCACTTGACAGCTTTTCCGCGATAAATATTAGCCGAATAGAAGTGTGACCGACAAAATTCAAACTTAGAGTTCCGGTATGAAAAAAATTTAAGTCCCGCTAAATAAGGGTGTCCTTTTCGCATACGCGTTGCGTAATTTGTTAGCAAAGCAAATGCCTCTTCAATGCAATGTCAGAAGGTTATTGAGTTGTTTGTTACAAAGTGTAACTTATTATTATGGAAAGTTGAAAGATCTCAAAGACTCACACATTTGAAAAAAAAAACACTTGCACGATGAAAAAAAGAGTCTAATTCAGAACGGAA
Organism: Anastrepha fraterculus; assembly: GCA_037575425.1. Taxonomy (NCBI): domain Eukaryota; kingdom Metazoa; phylum Arthropoda; class Insecta; order Diptera; family Tephritidae; genus Anastrepha; species Anastrepha fraterculus. The sequence continues at coordinate 15,164 of JAYXIM010043012.1, forward strand.
TTGAGCAAACTTTATAGTCAAAGATTAATCTTCCATTTGGGCAAGCAGTTGCATACGATGATCCTGCTGTACTGCTGATAATCGATCCCTTCAAGGAACTTTTAAGCATCCAGAGAACGTTCAAACTTAAAGCTGTTTCTTCGAAAAATGAAAGTGTGAAAATTTTTCAAAAAATATTATTACTGTAATTTACGAAGATGTTTGGTAGAACTTGCCAACCTTGGATTTTACCAGAAGACAACGATTCCAAGCAGCGAAGCCGAAAGTGTCTAAAGTGGAAACAGCAAAATGGGATTGAAATGTTGGATAAGCCTTCACAGTTGCCTGATGTCAATCTTATTCAAAATATTTAGACAATAGTCAAGCAAAAGAGTTGCCATTCAGCGGTTCAAAAATAACAAAGCGGCTGGCGCTGACGGCTTGACCGCTGAATTGTTCAAGACTGGCGGCGATGTGCTGATAGGGAGCATGCATCAGCTCATCTGCAAAATATGGCTAGCAGAAAGCATGCCCGACGATTGGAAGCTCAATGTTCTTTGTCCCGTACTGAAGAAGGATGACCCGACGATCTGCACCAACTACCGGGGCATCAGTCTTCTAACCATCGATTACAAGCTCCTATCTAGGGTCCTATGTGGCAGACTTAAGCCGTTTGCCAACACACTGATCGGGCCTTATCAGTGCGGCTTCAGACGTGGTAAGTCCACCATCAACCAGATCTTCACATTACGCCAAATCCTGGAAAAGACCCATGAAAAGCAAGTCGACACTCATCATCTCTTTGTCGACTATAAAGCTGCGTTCGATAGCCCGATAAGGGATTGCCTATACGCCACCATGTCTGAGTTCGGTATACCGGCCTTGCAGAATGATCAACGTCGCCTTTTCGCAACACAACCAGCCCCGTCAAGGTAGGAAATAACCTCTCCGAGCCACTCAATACCGTTCGAGGTTTCAGACAAGGCGATCCATTGTCATGCAGCCTCTTCAACTTCGTGATGCAAGAGGTGCTTCGAAAAGCAGGTGTTCAACGTAATGGCACTATTTTCTACAAATGTGTCCAGCTCCTTGCGTACGCCGATGACATTCACATTATCGGCTGCTGTAAGCGAGATGTCACCGCTGCGTTTTCTGCTATCGAAAAGGAATCATCACGAGTGGGTCTGGCGGTGAACGAGAGTAAAACGAAGTATTTGCTGTCTACAACGCGGAACACACGGCGTGTAGGAACGCACGTCATTGCGATCAACTATACCTTCGAAGTTGTGCCAGAATTTATTTATCTTGGCACCGCCATTAACAGCAACAACGATATCAGCCTGGAGATCAAACGGAGAACCACTCTTGCTAATAGGTGTTACTATGGGCTAAGTATCTCTCGCATGACCAAACCATCACCACCCGTGTTGCTTTATGGCGCAGAGGCATGGGTAGTGTCACAAACCGATGCAGCCGCTCATGGGGTGTTCGAGAGAAAAGTTCTTCGTAAGATCTTTGGTCCTGTGCGCGTTGGCGAAGACTACCGTTCAAGAATGAACCACGAGCTGCATGAGCTCTACGCCGACATTGACGTAGTTTAACGCATCGCCATCCAACGCCTGCGTTGGCTATGGCATAACGTGCGTATGGATGACGAAGCTCCAGCAAAGAAGGTGTTCGAGGGCGAAGTCCAAGGGAGAATTGGAGAAGGCGCGCGCGGAGCAGAAGCGGCTAGAGAGAGCTGGTGAGGTCGGCCGTAACTCGGTAACAGGTTGTTATGGCCACCTAAGTAAGTTAGTAGTTAAGCAAAAACTGAGAGGAAAACATATATGGACGGGCAAACGGTTATCAAGGAGAATTCGATTGATTTGGAGCAGATTACCTTTTCTTCAATACCTCAACTCGCCCGGAAATTAACACAAAGTATGACATGATTGTGGGAATATTATAAACTCACACAATGCAGTTATTTAGAATTGAATTAGTGAAATAGTTTATAAGTTACGCGGGCACGCTTCCGTTTTAACAGTCCTGTTTTCGTGAGATTGAAATTAAAGTACTACGATTCTCCTTTAGTAATAAAATCTGACGAGCCACCAGGTTTGTGTTACACCCGTCTATAGAATTTCATAACCTGCAAACATATTTTTTCTTTCCACATTTCCTAACTAGTCACTATTCGCCTATATCCCTTATAAGTTTTCCCTTTCCTGTATTTATCTTTATCGTAAATAGCTAAACAGATTTTACCCGTTTGTCCTTAAAAACTGAATTTCTGTATTTGGTCACCGGAATGCTCACGGATAAATTCATCTAGGTTTCTTTCAAAATGCACTCCTTAAAGTTATTTGCTAGGGTTTTGGGCGCCTTTTTCCAAATAACGCGAATTCCTCTAGCTGCATTTACAAAAGCGATAGTACGCTTTGCATAGCTCGCCAGCAACGCAGTCCTCTACTAGTCCTCTCCTATAAGCCGCAGCTGCAGCAGCAACAATAACATGCAGAGCTGATGTTGGCTTCGAAATTTTTTGAATAATTTTGAAGCTCTCTCTCTCTGTACATCATTTTTGCTGAATTATGCAAACGGAATTAAATTCCGCGGCTAATTAATGGAGAAGATGGTTTGTCGGTGAAGCTATGACAAACGGGAGACACGAATGAACGCTAGCTAGCTGCAGCAGGTTGTGTGGGACATGCATGGGGCAGTTTAGCTACACAGCTATTCAGGCAGCGCGTGTCAGAGGCAGGCATCCATTCATGCAGTTGTTGGAAGGAACGATGTACGTGAATCAGATTCTCTGCACTGCCTCTGGTGCTGCTTTAGCTGTCATTTCGTGCGTTTGCTAGCGGCACCCTTTCGTCGACTATCAGCGAGCTGCCTATCAAAACTGTCTGCTTTTGTCGTATCTACAAAATGTACAAATAAATAGCTCGCTGTATATACGAGTGTTGTGTGCATTTCCGCGCTTGTGTGTGTGTACGTAAGGCAGTGTGCATTAGCTTTGCATTAGGCACCTTTGTAAGCATTGCCCTCGGCGTGTAAGTGTGTTGGTGTGGCGAAATGCGTAGTGTGCAGATTTAGTACAGCTCGGCTGACAAACCAACCATTCAAATCAGTAGTTGGCAGTTACATACCAAACACAATAACAACAGCACCAAAAGCGAACAAGGAAAGCAACACAAACCGCAGCTTCGTGCTAAATTGGACAACGATATCGAATGCAAACCGCCACCGCCACCGCCACCAGTGAGCGTCCAACCAAGCACTGTCCGTTCTGTAGTGATAGCCAGACTTAGCTGCCACAAAATATCTTTTGGCTATGCTTGTGCATAGCATACATACCTGCACATACATATTCGCAGTTGGCCGATTGCTGGGTGCTGCTGTATTATTCTTGATATCCCTGTTAACTTATTTGGTGGCTTTACAAGTTTTTTTTCAGCTGACTTCCGGCCCCTTTTGTTGCTGCTTTTCCAGTGACACCTTCACACTGCTTTTCCGTGTGCCTTTCTCCTCCTCCTTCTTTCACGAATTCCCGCTGTAGTGGGCCTTTGCGCCAAAAAGTATTTCATCAAATTGCATGTTGCATGTGCCACCAACAGAATTTCGGTTGCTAATGCTATTGTGCCACAGTTGTTGTTGTTGCATGCTGGCGTAGGATGTGAAATAAAATTTGCATTCGCCACGGGCAATCAAAAACGGGAGCGCGTGCATTCTCACCAATATTTTCGCGCCAATTTGGTGTACGAGTGTGAATGTGTGTATGCGCATTGGTTGGATGCAATGCTGTATGCTTTTGTGCTTAGGTCTGTGCATTGTAGCTTTACCCAAATGCTAATGTAGATAATTCTAAAAAAGTTTAGCCACAGCTGGGTGTAAGGATATGCGTATAGGTATCAAGTATTTGACAGCTGTGATTACCACCGAGTGGCGGATGGTGCCTTTGAGAAGGTTTATCATGACAAATATGAACTTCAAAATTTGTCGGATTATCATAGCTTTTTATATTGTTTTGTTATTTCAGGTGCGTGCAGTTCGCACCTTATGAACTACCTGCCCATGTGACAGGTACGTACGCTGTACCTGGATGGGTTGATGCCGAATGAAGAAAAAATTGTTTCTAATAGCGGTCGCCTTTCGGCAGGCAATGACAATTCTCCGAGTGTATTTTTGCCATGAAAAATCACTTCATAAAAATAAAATATCTGCCGTTCGGAGTCGGCTTAAAATTGTCCCTCCATTTGTCCCACAAAGACGCACGCCACAAATAGAAGAAGGAGCTCTACCAATCCTTTTATTTATTTATACATATCCGCCCCGACAACGAGTTGCATGGTTCATTCGATCAGTCCAATTTTTGACTACTTTTCCCAATAAATCTGGCCATATGGCGTCAATGGTGGCTTGAACATTGCAATAAATCGATAGCTAAGCGCGCGGCATGACAAATTCCTCCTTGTAATCAAATGTCGTCGCTGTTTAGCTAATTAGTTTTTTAAACATAAATTCAGTCAGCATGGCTCGATAGCGCTCGCCATTTACTCTAAAGGCAGCTCCTTTTTCATTTCGAAGTAAATAGATACCGATATTGCCGCCAGTGGTTTTTGAACTTCACTATCAGATTAATTTTTGTCAAAGTAAATTTCTATAATTTTCCAGCGTTGTTCTGGCATTAAACGATTCTCGATGACTTGGCGAACCTTATTGAACAGAAATATGAAAACAGTTTGCCATTCTCAGTTTTCAAACCATAGTTACCGAAATCGTTACTTCCCATGCAGCTAAAAAAATACCCGGTATAGCGGCTTTTGATTCAGCACTTTCCTGATCGCTAGTCTGCTGTTCGCCAACTCAAAAATTTTTATGTGGCATCAACAAAATCATCATCAACATCAATAGCATAACAGTATGGTGCGGACCATTGCATCCACTCAGTTATCCTAGGCTGTTGATGTTGGATTCGCGACAATAAATACTGGTAAAAGATTGTCAGCCTTAGGGCCAGTCCCCTCTAGGAGAGCCAGGTCACCCACTTACCTAGTGAGGTACCCAGTCTCTGGTTAGGGTTTAACAGTTTCACCGCTAGAAGGATTCAAGTTATGAGATTGACAGTAAGAGGTGGTATATATCGTATCTAAAGGTCAGTATCCATGTTGCACATTACTGCCAGCAACAACAGCTTAGTGATATTCAAGTAACTTTATTTGAAACCGCTTAGCTCACAAGTGATATATGTAAGCTAGTGCTTCCAAGTAGAAGGAGGAATATTTTTTTATTATTACTCGTATAGTTTTGGGTAGTCAAAACCCCGTCCTACCACGGGATTAAACCATTTTGCATACTTTCAGGCGGAACGCTTTGAAAAGCAATAGAATTACATAACGATTTGTCAATATACAAATAGTTAATTCAAGGCTGCCAAATCATATGCTATGTTGGAGGAAAGGGAAATTTTTTATTCACAACTTGGTAGAGGAAAAGGAGATGAAGATTTTGATTTTAGTCCAATTCGCTGAATAGTATAGAGTACTTTTCAAAATAAGGACTATTTTTGTTGAGTAATATTTACTACTGTATAGATTCTCAATTGGATGAGGCCCCCTCAGAAGTTCAGCCACAGTTAAAATCTGTGGTTTAGTTAGTCTTAGATATTCCCTTCACAGTTTCTGCACAAATTCGATGAAATATACTTTATGTTCCTGATTGGTTGGCTGCTTGAGTGACTATACATTTATATCAGGACCCAGTAGAAAGGAAAAACAAATTAGTCATGTTTATCAAAAAATGCCCTCCCATTATGAATATGGTGAATGTCACTTAGAACCCCAAGAGAGAGACATATATAGATACTTCCATCGACCATCAACTTTTAATATCGGATTTTTCTAGAATTCTTTAGAGCAGAAAAATTGCTACTTCTCTTCCATAGAAAAAAAATTATGCTTCTTTACTCCTACGCAGTTATTTCGCAATATTCTATACTCGTAGATTCTGTCAATCCCTAGTGTTTCCGTTTATATTCCGTTTCCCATAATAAATGCTAGATAAATGTACTCTAAGCTTCCCTGTGTTCTCGTACTTCGAGTTTCTTTCAGTTTTTGGTAAAATATTCGAGAAAGCAAACATTTGTCTTTCAGTTCTTGATTATTTCTGCTAGAGACACTTACGATAATTAAACCTTAAATTCCTCAACCAGTAACATGCTTTTGACTAGTAGTTTTGGTTCTTCGTCGATGGCCGACTGTTTCACTTAGCAAGCTATGTCTGAGTGCTAAGTAGTTCGAAATTCCCGCTCTCTTTATCTCTTTTAAGGCTGACTGCCAGCCTTGACTCATCCCTTTTAAGACAGAGTAGAAATATTAAGCTGCTGCCATATTGACATAAAGCTCCCTTTTTGGATGTTCAGCAGAGGCTTTCTAGTGTCTTCATGTATGATTTACTTATTGTGACCAAAAAGAAGAACAATATTCGTGTAACAACTGCCGTGAGGATGTGATGACTCAGGTGATTAGCTCAATATGCAGCCTAGCATATACTTACAATTTGTACTTTGTTTAAGCTGCAGGCCTTCTCTGTGTTTTCTTCTGAATGATACAAGGCCGTTGTCAAATTTTACAGTAAGTCCAATCACAGCGCTCAGCTGCTAGTTTTCCATAGCATTTGGATCGTTTTAAAACTGAATGCACCTATGAGCCATCTGCGTAATAAGTGAGTCGAAGCGCTTCTCTTTCTCGTTTCTTAAGTAGTTTTTTAACCATCAAGACCACACTGAAGATGAAAAAACATCCATCGTGTGCCACAGCCGTGTACACTCGCTACACAGCCCACTACCTCGCGAGAGGCCACTTCAGCGCTGCTTATTTTGAAGCCTAGACTGTTGCCTATCCGATTTATTAATGCCAAATGTATTCTCATTGATGCAACGCCAGCCATTATGGATTGTTTTTCGTTTGTTAAAAGTTTTCGTTTCCAGCTAATTTCAATCAACGTTGATTTTAGCGGTTTTAGATATTTTAAAGGCATCCATACATGTATGTTGACCATACTGAATAATAGCGATAAATTGGCTACAATTTTCCCCTCTATACAAATCACTATCCGATTGATACCCAATTTCATTTGCTTTCACAAGTTGCTTTAAAAAAAAAAAAAGAAGTCATTTAAACGTCGGCACCTTTGGCATCCTTATTAGATGTACCATCTTACTCTTGCACTCACGCTTTTTGCTTGTTATTTCACAAGTCGAGTGTGTTGTTGTAAACTAGATTTTTCTACTTTTTTTTAGCTTCGCACGGTCCCATGTCTCTCATCCATCACTTTACGCGCTGCTTGCGGGTTAAATATGAATATTATGTAATATTTTCACAGCAAAGTCATGCACAGCCAAACTCAGGATAGCAAGGATGGCGTGGAGAGTGATAGAAAGGTTGCGAGGATAGAAGTAAATGAAATGAGAAGAGCTATTCCCGCTTGTGGCGGCAGCAACATTCATTACATTTTTTCGGATGCAATTTGTGAAACCAAATTTTGAGACAGAACACATACACGCACAAACTACTTACTGAATGAAAGATAGATGTGCATACATACATATGTACGCACGTATACCGTTATGTGAATGAAATTAGAAATTTGTCAGCATAAGACTGCCCCATTTGTAGATAAGAGTGGCGCACAAAAATTTCGCCGGCAGGCTCATTAAATTTATACCGAAAACCTGAATGCCACACTGAAGATGTTTCCGCACCATTCCAGCCAAATGTGTATAGCAATGAGTAGTCGGTTGATTTTGTGGTTCTTTTGGTGTGTTTCTGTTTCGTTGTGTGTGTGTTAGTGTTTATTAACTACGTTAGTACTCACTCACACTGCTTGCTTTTGACGCAAAATGGTGTCGTCGCTGATGATGTGATCAACAGGCATTTGTAGTTGCATATTTTAAATTAAATTTTTTCCATGCCTCTAAGTTTCGTTTCCTCAATTTAGTATATTTTTATGCAGTGACACAAGCAGAATTAGAAAATGGAAAGTGGTGATAAATAAAGATATTTAATTTAGTGTGATGTACCAATACCTAAAGAAGAATGAGTAAAAAATATTTGTAAAAGTTAACCTCATTTTTGATAACTATACCCGAACTGGTTCCTAGTATTCCAGAGAAGTTGTATGCAGGCGTGTTTTATAGATACTTTTTGTGATATACCTTTTCTCTATTTCTTTTGAAGTGAAAACTTCTTTAGAATCGGTGGGAGTTATTTTAAACTCGATGAAACGAAAAAGCGACACTAAAAAGAGACATACATATAGATCTTATAGTATATAACCTGCGAGGGAATGAGATAGAACACAGTTATACAGCGTTCCCTATTCTCTGTCTCCTCTTTGTGTGGTGCTTCGTAGCCTCCCCACTCTTGGCTACGAAATGTTATATGTTGATATACGTATATGTGTGCGGCTGCGTACTGCTGAGCCACGCTAGTATAGTGAGTATTGTAGTATGTATACTACACTGCCTATTTCTTGCTTTGGTGTTTAGTTCAAGCGTCATACGTATGAATGTTTGTATGTATGCTAGTACGTATGTGTGCGCGCCTGCGTATTACGGAGCCACGGTGAGCGAGAAGGCATTATCTATACCTATACTACACTACCTAATACTTGCTTAGACCAAGCGTCCTACCAATGTTTGTGTGTATGTTAGTACGTCTGTGTAGTATACGCGTTACGACGCTCATAATAGCAGCCGCGTGTGCTGTATTGCTTCCGCATTTTTATATTCGTAAATATTTTCATTTTTAAATATTTACCGCAATTGCAGGCGGTGTTGCAATATACCACAATCAAAATGACGGTGCTCGTTTTGTAACTCCACAGATAGATCTGAATGCACAGCAACTAGAATCACTGTCTGTTCAGCTCTCTAAAGTGGGAGAAATATGTGCATGCGAAACCAGATTGAGCAATGGAAAAACAGTTTTAATTGTGGCAATTTATATTTCACCGAATCAATCAATAAATTGCATTACGGAATTCATTCACGAAAATTTAATAAAGTATACACCAGAAGTATCGCGGATACTTAAAAAAGATTACGATAAAGTTCCAATGATTTTAAGTGGCGATTTTAACGTAAATTTTGCATTGGACACAGCGGTTCCTGTAATTGACTTTCTCAATACAACATTCAATTTAAAAATGTGTAACAATCGCACTGAATCCACAACACGACCAAAAACAACAATTGACGCGGTATTTCAAAGATATGTTGACAACATCGAAACCAAAGCATTTGTATCATATTTTAGCTATCATAAGCCACTCGTATCATTTGTTGAAATTGAAAACATTGAGGAGGAATAATAATAAAATGAAGAAAATAAAATATGAACTTTATAGCAATATTATAATGAACCTATAATTATCCCGCTCCTAATGCTGCTTTCGTCTCATTCTCTCTCAGTTTGTTTTACGGAAGGTTTCACTTCTATCGCGTCTAACCGTTAGACTGGTATTTTTTTTTTCAAGATCTCGAAGTATTAGAATCCATATTTTGCTTGGTGTGGTGCAAGAAAGTGATCTTTGTGGCAATAGAAATCTTCAGAATCTCCCTCAAATGCACAACGCCGTCAGGGGGAAAAAAATCAAAAATCAACACCACATTTCAGTCACTTCGAACTATGATTGTTTTATATCCAAATTAAATAGGAATACCTGCATCTTAAAAATTTCTAAAAATTCAAACGAAAAAGTTCGAAATTTTTACGAAAATCGTAAGTTTTTGTTTTTAATTTTTGCAATCCTTGAAACTTGGGTTTATACGCTTTTTGTAGAAGAACAAACTATATTTTCATAAAAATACAAGTAAATTGAAGACATTTATGAATAAACTCTATTTATGTGTTTGTTTAATGCGGTACTGGTGCATGAGATGAAAAAAGATTAGCTAAATATTTCAGCCTTGAGTTATATGGTTTCACGAGCAAATTATTATGTGAGCTGGAATTCATTTTTAATTAAAATTTCCCGGAATACAATATATTCAGAAATTCCAAAAAAAAAAGCTTGTTCATCAATATTGAAATTATTGCCTTCAAGGTACTCAAACCAAAAAAGTCTCAAGGAGCCATATCAAGGGATTTCGACGTCTGTTGGATGGTATTTGTTTCACTCTTGATTAAAACTTTTCGGATAATAATATCACTGTGCGTTATCATGGTGCAAAATCCATAAGTCGTTTGCCCAAAAATCCTTTTTTTTCTAGCAAATTCTTCTTCTTCTTAATTGGCGCTATAACCGCTTACGCGACTTTGGCCGAGTTTAACAAAGCGCGCCAGTCGCTTCTTTCGCGTGCTAACCCGCGCCAATTGGACACACCAAGTGAGTCCAAGTCCTTCTCCAACGCATCTGAGGCCTTCTTCTTCCTCTGCTACCACCAGCTGATACCGCATCGAATGCTTTCAGAGCCGGAGCGTTTGCATTCATTGGAACGACATGACCCAGCCAACGTAGCTGCTGGATCTTTATTCGCTGCGCTATGTCTATGTCATCGTAAAGCTCATACAGCTCATCGTTCCATAGCCTGCGATATTCACCGTTGCCAACGTGCAAAGGTCCAAAAATCTTACGCAGAATCTTTCTCTCAAACACTCCAAGCGATGCTTCATCGGTTGTTGTCAACGTCCACGCTTCTGCGCCATACGTTAGGACGGGCATGATGAGAGACTTGGAGAGTGTTAATTTTATTCGTCGAGAGAGATTTTGCTGCTTAGTTTCTCAGTTGTTCCAGGCAACTTGCTTCACGTAAATGTCTCATAATGCCCAAAATATAGTTCTTATTAACCGCCTGGCCCCTTGTTCCTTCTGGAACTATAATTATTAACTGTCTGACCTTCTGGGAAAAATTCATGGTGTATAGTATCCATGTGCACTGCTTTTTTTTAACAAAAAACGATTTTTTGTTTGTTTTGGTATTGGTTCAGTCGGAGCCATCTATTTATCCGCTTGATGTCTGAATTGGGTGCCGTACTAATAAACCCATGTCACGCCTCCAGTGCAACACTTGCTTGATGAATGTAGGGTCGAATTCAGTATTAGGAATCATGTCTTTAGCGACATGAACGCGGTTTCTTTTGTGCATGAAAATGAGCCCCTTTGAAACCAAATTTGCAGCAACATGACGCAAATTCAAATTATTAA
>JAYXIM010043016.1:0-26003 GCA_037575425.1 Anastrepha fraterculus
TGAAGTAACGTGAAGAGTGGGTACCTTGATTTTTTCTTATACCACCAAGTCCATCTCAGTTTTGAGACCTCTGTTGTAAACAAACCGCTGTAAGACGCATATCAGCAAATCAAATCAAAACAATTCTTGTTATGATCCGTTTTGTTAGTGTTTTTTTTTTCGTCAGTAAGTTGACATGCGAATATATAGGTAGGTAGGTTATATGGTAAGAGTACCACGGGTTCCCTACAAGTAGTACTAGAGTGCAGTTTTGATCCATAATGTAGACCACTACCTGCAAAAAATTTTAAAACTTAAGGGATTATATACAGTTATTGTAGAATTTAAAAAAGTCGATTTTTTTTATTTTATGTACACACAGAAAATTGAATATCATTCCGGTGAATATTTCCGAAGTTGCACGCAAAAGAAGTGCTTTTCAAATTTTAAACGCGTTTTTCTCAAAATGGTGTTTTCAAAGTCGGTGACCAATATTACTCGAAAACGGCTAAGCCGATTAGTCTCAAATTTTATCACGAGCTTCTTAAATATATTTTTTAGTAATTAATCGAATTTATCGAATTAATCGATTTTTTTTCACCGAGACATATTTTTTTTATAAACAATTTAAGGCCGAAATTTTAGACAAAAATCCATTTTGTCAAAAAAATATTTATTTTGCTTATTCTTTCGATTAATTACTAGATTTAACATTACTTAAACGAAATCTTAGTTTCATCGGATCCAGTTCAGAGATATACTAGTGGTCACCGCGAAACGTCTTTTTTGAGAGGAACTCCCAGAGATGAGCTGTAGCTCCTTACGAAATAAATATTTTTACTAATACTAAGTCTTAAAATACAATTAAAAGATAACATAATATGTGTACAAATTTTAAGATCAATAAATTTAAAAGTTTTTCCAGAAAAAATTCTGAAAAATTCCTTTTTCGGCCTTCTAACTGTATATAACCCCTTATAGCAACAGCTTCTGTAATGGCCTCTGCATGGAAGCCCAAGCTTCTCCGCATGAGTTCCAGTCACCAAGTGGCCGATGACTACCATTATGAGTTTGAAAATTCAATGGCGTGGAATCTCCTGTACTTAAAGCGTCCTGCTTCTGTCGCACTGAGGCCTAGTGTTTTTGAGATAGCACACGATAAGATAGAGCTCCATCTGTCTTGTGCTTTTTTTAGAAAGAGATTGTGCAATTTCGCTTTAACAACAGTCAAGGAGACACCAGTATCTGAGATGGGGACAACTGAAACCGGTTCTGTCGACCCATTTCCTGGCAAGTTCAGCGGCAATTTCATACAATTATTTGAAGTTAATTTAAAAAAACTTGGATTTCCAAAATAAATTTCATGTTGGATGAGGTTTCTAGCGAGCAATTTTCATGCTACACTGTTACGCAGAAACTGTTTCAAATAACGGGTGATTTTTTAGCTATTATCTTTTTAAACAGTTGGTTTAAACAGCTGACGCACGTTTCGTGTTTTGTTTCACTGTCAAACATCTTCAGTTTGGTCTATAATTTAACCATGAATCGTCTTACAATCGAACAATGCTTGCAAATCATTGAGTTTTATAATAAAAATGCGTGTTCTGTTAGGAAAGTTTAATATCCACTTTTTTATCGAAAGCGACGAAGCTCATTTTTGGATCAATGGGTACGTAAATAAGCAGAATTGTCGATTTTGGAGTGAAGATCAGCCAGAAGAATTGCAAGAGCTACCAATGTATCCAGAAAAGGTCACAGTTTGGTGCGGTTTATGGGCTGGAGGTATCATTGGACCGTACTTCTTCAAAGATGTTGCGAATCGTAACGTACCTGTAAATGGTGAGCGCTACCGTGAAATGATATCCAACTTTTTTTGCCCAAAATGGAAGAGCTTGACTTGCATGACATGTGGTTTCAGCAAGACGGTGCCACATGCCACACATCACGCGCAACAATAGACTTGTTGAGAGGCGAGTTCGGTGAACATTTTATTTCACGTTCGGGACCTGTGAATTGGCCACCCAGACCGTGCGATATAACGCCTTTAGATTATTTTTTGTGGGGCTATGTTAAAGCTCATGTCTATTCAGACAAGCCTGCATCAATTAACGCATTTGAAGACAACATTAAATCATTTATATGTGAGATACCGGGCGAAACATTGGAAAGAGTATGCCAGAATTGGACTAAGCGGATGGACCATTTGGAGAGCAGTCGCGGTCAACATTTGCATGAAATAATCTTCAAACATTAAATTATATGGACTGTACTATCGACTTAAATAAAAATGTCATGAATTTTCCTGAATTTTGCGTGTGTTTTTTTTTTGAAAAACTTTCTTATAGCTTTTAAAAAATCACCCTTTAGCAAATGTTGTGTAGAATACATTCACATACAATAATTTTAACAAGTGGAAGTATGTACTTTCCTTCAAACGAATTAGGTAATCGCATATATCTTGTTTTAATTATCCCCAATGCAACAGTTTTGTGGAAAAATCTAACAAATTGTCGTACTTCCAAATGTTCGTACTTCCAAAACAGAAATTTTATATCAATGCTGTCTACTCCCATAAATTGTGCATGATACTGAGCTGGATAAAAAAAGCCGAGCTGGATAATCCCAGGAAGCGCCCTAATAGCCTAAACAGACGATGGTCTTGATCGGGAAATTATCTCATGAATTAAGTACAACTAATGCGGACTGAGAACTATATAGACTTAATTCTCATAATTTAAGCGAATTAGGGGAGTTTTCGATGGCAACATTGCCGAAAAATAAGTATTGTGAATGAAGAATAATGAAGAAGAATAAGAAAGACTAATTGCAATCCTAATTTACACTAACACGTTCGAAATTGCATTAATTGTTTTGATATTTCGGAGCAGTTTAAGAAATTTCAATTTAGAATTTTTTTAAATAAAGAATTATTTCTTAGTATCCGGGCAGCTAATACCAGTATTTGTTGCCTGCAGTCCATTTTTACTAACAAAACCATCCAATAAACAAATCAATAAACGTAATTCTCATAACGTCACATTACAATTCGAATCAGAATTAACTGCGCCGGTTATCCCGATTAACGCCGCCGTCTGTTTACTCTATTAAATCAACACGAAATTACAAATTCTCATCCTCACACTCACAGTAGATGAATTGTGACGCGTGACGGATTTAGCCACATAGCCACGCGCATGTTTATAGCCTCATAATGTTTATTCTTTATAGACATCCAAACATATGTACGTACATACAATTTAATTAGTATTGAGTTATAGGATTTACACAACTCGCATATTCGTGCATACATAATTATGCATATAATTTAGTATAAGTATACTGGATGCTTTTCGTATAGTATGTAGAGTGGGTGGTGCGTCTAGTGGTGTACGCTTCATGCAGATAAATCGCCTATTATAGGATTAAATTTATTTATGCGCAATATATGAATTGACTATTCTATGACAGCTTATATGGTCAGATATTTGTACTTTTTTTTAGTCCCATTCACACAAATGCAATAGCGAACTTTATTAAATGGATGTAAGTCACATCCTAATAGAATTTATAGAGGTAGGAATGTAAGTGCGCACACATACATATATAGTATATACGTATCAAGTACACAAGTACGGAAAGTGTAACAAATAGGAATGACATCGACGAGCATCATCCCTGCTCTTATCCTTTTACAATTCAGTAAAAATTCCACAAGGATAGAGTATTTCATAAACACTAGAAGCATTTTATCAGACTATTTTGAGATATATGAAGAATTGGTAGGGGTGTATTCTGCAATCATAACTAAAGGAGGAAAATCAAAAAATATATGTATGGGCAATTAAGTGAACTCATAGTTGGAAAGGGCTTCGCTAAAATCCAAACTGGTATGCAAACCGTAGATATAAAGGGTTTTCTAATAACAGGTATTATTTTGAATAGCCCGCTATTTTGGTAGATGTCACTTTTGAAGCTGCCACTTTTTGATATTTGACAAGTAGAAACTACACAATTAATAAAAATGGAGCGATACACGCTTAAACAACGCATTGAAATTGTTAAAATTGACTATAAAAATGGTGAAAATTTGGCAAAGACGGTTCGTAAAACTCGAACATTTTTGGGTCATCGTGAAGCACCTTGTAGGATCGCAATACAGAAATTGGTGAAAAAATTCGAGCTGTTGGGACAAGTTAGTGCTGTGAATAAAATCCGTGCACGTCGCTCAAGAACAGTCGCAAATAGTGCTGTTGTAGCCGAAAGTGTTGAAGAAAACACAGGTTTGTCCATTCCTCGTCGTTCTTTGGAATTAAGCATTCCACAAACGTTATTACACCGTATTTTGCATAACGATTTGGGTCTTAAGGCTTATAAAGTCCAGTTAACACATGAACTCAAGCCGGCCGATCATCAACAACGTCGTGTTTTTGCTGATTGAAATGCATGAAAATGATCCGGAATTCCCTCGAAAAATCATCTTGAGTGATGAGGCCCATTTCCACCTCGGTGGCTTCGTCAACATGTAAAATTGTCGGATCTGGGGCTCAAAAAATCCAAGAGTTATTGATGAAAAGCCTGTCTATGCTCAATGTGTGACGGTTTGGTGCGGTTTATGGACCGGCGGAGTCATTGGACCTTACTTTTGCGAAAATGAAGCTGGAGAAACTGTTACGGTGTATGGAATGCGCTAGCGAGAGATGAGTAACGATATTTTATGGCCGGTATTAGATGGTATAGATCTGGACAAAGTTTATTTTCAACAAGATGGCGCTACGTGCCACACAAGCAACGAACCCATTGGACTTAACACCTCTTATTGGAAAACTCTTTGCATAATCTCTTCATCATTTACTTGGTTTTCTGTTCTTTGTATTCTCATTGAGTTGCATCTGAATAGTATTATGAATAAACCGCTATGCGTTTATTATTTTACAAATAATTAGAAGTGATATAATCAAAGCAAGCCATTCAAGTTGTTGGAAGCACAAGCCGTCAATATGCCCGGACACAAAAAACAATAAGTTAACATCATCTTCATGCGTCCGTCATAAAATCAGCAAGGAAACAATTCAATGAAATTACTGAATAAAACATTCATTCAAGAAAAACATTTACATGCACATCGATTTGAGCGCTTACTATTATGAAAACTATTACGTTGCGATTGCATTGCATAATACAGCCTCCAGAGCAGAGCCAGCAGCGAAGGAGCAATACAGGTGTTATTCTCTCCCACCAACGCAATAGCACAGAAGCTATGGCGTCACACGGAGATCGGCTTTAGTCACTCATCAGAGTAGCAAAATGTGTGATGTAACTAAATTTCGGCATTTACGATTTCCTTCAAAGTATTGCCATTTAACTGCGTGCATATTTGTGAAAGCCACAAGAAAAACAAAGAAGCGAGAAAATAAAAATGCAAGAAATAGAAGTATTCCTACTGCGTCATAGAGAAAACGGAATGAAGATGGAATATAATTTACTGAAAATTTGTACATGAAACCAATGTAGGCACATTAGGGTCGCACAGATTGACTTAGGAAAGCAACCTAGTAAAATATGGTTGAAGAGACGAAGGCAAGTGTACTCGTAGTTAGACCTGCCAACAAATTTTGTAACACATTTGTTAAATGGGGCATCAGGTTTCAAGCGGAGGGGCTCTCAATCTTGATCTGCTACCAGAAGTTGTGAACGTTAATTAATGCCAACCGGACCATAAATAATGCCACGATATACTTTAGCTTTTGGTAGCAAAAAACGGAGTTACGCTGCTCTGTACTTACTCACTGTAAGGTTTAATGAAATTAGGTATCCGATAGTCAAATGTCTCTATGAAACTAAATTTTCTGCGCCCTTAAATCATACGGATATAGGAATCACATCTCCGATCTATTAGGTAAATTCAGAGTCGAGTAAGCACTGAGGAGCGTAAGAGGAGCCTCAGACAGGTGAAAGTATGTGCCTATGTTTTTGTCCTTAAATACAAATATACTTACAGACATTGTTCCACCTTAATGTGCATTTTTTCTATTCATGAAGCAAGTCGGCGCGTGCACACACAAAATTCGAATTGAAACAGGATATTTTGACTACGTCAAACTTGTACAATCACTCCTTATTTGTTTTCTACTTCTTAATTATGTTATGCTTGAGGATTCTATTTGCTTTTATTTAGTCCGATTGCGTGTGTCACTTGTGAATAGCAAATGTGGTATTTTAATAATTCGTATCTGGAGTCAGAATTCGTGTTTGCGCAAAAAGTACTAATTAACATTGGATTCTGTATTGAATAAAACGACAACTTGGCAAATTGATTAAATTCAATTCTAATTAATATTACGCATCAAAATTACGTAGATAAATTTTAAATGCACTTTTGGATGTCACACTTTTGTATGCAAATTTTTAAATAAAACTTTGAATGCCGCAGAATCGCAGAACTGAGGATCCTTGCGACTTAAGCAATATTTTCAAGCTCAAACCCATTCCATATCCATTCTAAGGCATCATTTAGCAATGCATTCAGATGTAATTGTACTCAAATGTAAATAATTTATTCAAAGATGATTGCTACGCTTTGTTACAGTCTGTGTAATGAAGGCGTGACCGCCATAACTGGGAAACTATTTAGCCAATTCGATTCTAACAAACTGCATTGTGGGGCTTATAATATTTGTTGTATGCAATTTATTCCATTAGCTACAATGGCTGCACATCTTTGAGCCATATTTTGTGTTACTTTTTGCGCACATTGTGACAGTAATGGGCGTCAAGTCACCCCAACTTGCCTTCATAACTGTTTGAGCTTCCGTATTTGTTTTCCTTTGAGTTTTTGCTTAACTATTACCCAAACATTTTCATTTGGGTTGGCATCAGCCGACTCTGAAGGTCAACGCAACATTTCGATTCCATTTTGATGTTTCAACCCTACACACCTCCTGCTTCGATGCTTGGGATCGTTATATTCTTGAAAAACTCAAGGTCAGCTAGTTCTTGCGAACGTCTTTGCAGCTGACAGTAATTATGCTTTTTAGTAACTTTCATTCATCAAAACTGCATTCAAATTGGTGATAAATTAACAGACTAATCCTTTTTCGGAAAACCAGCCCCAACCACGAATCTTAACTTAATGCTTGACAGTTCGAACAGTTCGTTGAAGCAGTACACCAGGACCGACGTGCAACCATTCGCCCAAACGGAAGATTAATCCGTTTGCCCATTTCCGTTTGGGATTTTCCTTATCCCATGCAAGTCTTTTCTCAATGTGTGATAATGAGAGCAACAGTTTTTTCAATGTGTTCCGGAATTTGAGATCTTCTACACGTAAATGTCCTGAAGTTATATCATGGAATACATTAACGCCAATTTTTCCAAAAAAAAACTGCTTCAGCATCACACAACGATAAGTTCGGGTTTGTAACTAAAAAATCAATGATCTTCTGATCTTGCTTTGGAGAGGCATATTTTTTGGGCCTCGTCCAGATTCACGTGACATTTTTTGAACTATAGCATTTCAAATCGTTTGTCATGCGCGGAACTCATTTTCTAAAAACAAATTATGCTTTCTAAATTTTTCACGAAACTAACACATTGTGTAACGTGTAATGGGAAAAGGATACGCCTATTAACAGGATTTAAATTTTTTTATAACAAAACTCTGAGTTTAAATTTAGCCGGTCACGCTTCCATTAGACTGACTGCATATCTACAAACAGAATTATTTAACATTACTTTGAAGATGAGGTTTTTTTTTTGAAAATTTGAAACATGCGTCAATCTATAAGTAAAAATAGTTAATATCAATAGACTGCTTAATAAACTGTGGGGCTCACACAAGGTCCGGCACTCGAAGTGTAACCAATTTAAAAGTCCATAAATTTAGTTTGGAAAATTACTTTTAAAATTACTTTAAAATGTGTAACAATAATACAAAATGAAGCATTAATTAACTTTTGCTCGATATGACCACCTATGCCTTGACTGAGGCCTTGGGACGGTCCAGAAACGAATCGCAAGCTGCCCAAATTTAGCTTAAACGTATTTTAGGTCACACGTCGTAAATGGCTTTTTTCGGCACCTCAAAACTGGTGAATCTTTTAGTTCGGGGCTTACTCTCCAAACTGGCCCACAGAAAATAACCCATCGGATTTGCGTCTGGTGAATTTGAAAGCCATTGTGTGTATGTTATGAAGTACGGAACGTTGTTTATTAGCCCTTCTTGATTCACTCGAGCCTTGTGAGACGCTGCCGAGTCCTGTCGAATATTTCCCGATAATATTTCGAATTTGCCTTAACGCCAGGCTCGATGAAAACGATTGAAGATCGCCAATCTACGGTTTAAGCGATACAAACCATTACCTGTAGCGGCTGCTGCCTCCTGGTGGCCAATCGATGACTCAAATTCGCGTATGACCGGTCGGTCAAATAAATCCTATCGTTTTGGGAGTTAAAAAATTGCTCAATTTGTAAAATTTAATCGTCAGAAAATACAAGGTTCGGGAATTGACCGCTGTCGACCAAGGGAAGCAACTCCTCCACACTCTCAAGTCTGACTTGTTGCTGCTTTGATGGGAGTTCATGCGCCTTTTAGATCTAGGCTTGATTTTGAGATCATTTTTCAGTATGCGGCGGATGCTAAGGTCAGATATTTTCAGTTCTTTCGCCATTTAATTCGACGGGTATTTCGCTCAACTCGCGTCCTCACTTTTTGAACCATTTCACGTGACGTTGGAGTCTTTTGATAGCCATCTCCATGACATTTCGCGATGCTACGAACAATCGGTGGTTGTGATTTTCCAGCGAAATATAATGAAATCACACTATTACGTTTGAGACTTCATTTCAGCATCCGTTGAGCGCCGCCAGGTAGTACGTGGTCTGTCAATTTCTCCACCAGTTTGTTGAAATGGATTCCAGCACAGCGCTTGCTTAGGGTGCTTGTTGTCATTTTTCCTTTATATACATATTTTCCCCATATTTCCTAGATGAAGCATAGGGCCTCAATAAGCAAGTTATAAGTTCGTTTGGTTAAAGCTAGATGTTTAATTTGACTTTGCTCTGTCCACCTCTGCTGTTACTTGTTGTCTCCATGTATTGGCTGATCTTCCACACCTACAGCTTTCCTTAGCTATTCGGTTGCGTATGTCAGTTGAAATTATGAAATTTTTTGAAATTATGTTTCCAAGGTAAAATCATCTTCGCTTTTAAGCGACGGGTTTGAAGGTTTGAAGCGACGGCAATACCTATGAAGGGTTTGTGTTTCGGTGGTGTTAATCCGCATTACTTTGGTCTGTGCTATCTTAACTTTTAGACTCGTTTATGCTACTGCATGGCATACATGGCATTTTTTCTTTGCGTAAGGCCAATCCATTGCCATTTCCTTTGGACGATGCTCCCAACTACGATCTACGATGTTTCCAATATTATCCCAAGCTAAAATTATTCATTAATTTTTTACAAAAATAATGCTCGTTGTACAGCAAACACTGCATAAATCAAACTTCCAAATTTTGTATAAAATTCCAAAAATTTTACAATTTTCAAAAAATTGTCATCCAAATTTTGAACTTTTTAGTATATGTACAATAAAATAAAGAAAAAGTATAAGGCCACTAAAAAATAGCATACATTTTTTTTTAATTTCTTTTGCATTCCAATAAATCAATTATTTTTATAATAATTAAGTTTGCATTAAATATATATATATACACACATTTATCATGTATAAATAAATGCAAAATTTAAAACATAAAAATTAGTATTAGGATGCATTTTGTGGAAAGTATAATATAATAAAACATATCAGTATTCTCAAATTAGCTCTTTTACCTCAAGCCTTATACTGAATTGGAAATGTATCAGGATAAGAGCGAAGTTCATTTATAAGAATAATGTTGTTGCAATAAAATCTTTAAATGATTTTTCATAGCTTGACAAGATCATAAAATTTTATTATTACTTTCCGCCTATGACTGTCCAAATGCCTGCGCCTACTTTCAATTGAAATAAATGCACGGAAGATCTCCCTACTTTCTGAGAATAGTACGAAACAATAAATTATTCATTAAAGGATGATTTTTTATTTATAAAGGGTTTTTAAAAAGTCGCGCCTAGATGTTGTTTTAAATTTACACTCTTTAAGATTTCACTATTTCGCTTTAAAATTACGGCGGTTTGCAATTGTATTTGAAAAACTACATCATTTAAATGTCTACATGTGCCAAACAGTCGAACAGTCGATTTATGAATGCTTAATTGTTGAGCACGTCGAGGTCGAGATATCGATGTTGAAGGTTGTTCAGCAACACTTTGCGCTTCAGCAGCAATATTCTCAATAGGACGTATTTTTTTGTAAGCCAGTCTTTTTTCCATTGTCGACAGAACCAGTTTCTTAAAAATTTTTCACCAACCTTTGAATTACCGGCTCATTGGGATGATTATTTCCACGAAATTTCTGATATGATGTTCTTACAGATCGACCTTCGGACCATTTTCATATTAGGTTAGGATAAATACGCTGCCCTTGCGAGGGGCCCACTTGAACAAATATTTAAATATGTCCGCGAAGGGAAGGAGTCAGATAGGTGGAAAAAGAGGAAGAACGGGATTTGGATTAGTGGATGACGACCGACAGTGGCGATTTACGTTCGTATTAACCGCTCCAAGCTGCTGATGAATTTTGTCGAGAAAGTTCGAGCCCAGATGTCTAAATCTTTGCCCGACAAGAGCGGGCAGAGCAGCTGGAAAGAAGGTACTGAGATTTTCATATTATATATACATATCCATATATATATATATATATATATATTCTTGGCGCTTACACCATTTTTGAGCGTTGCGCGAAACTCTTCTTCCGACTCCGAACGGCAAATATTTTTAATGAGGAGCTTTTTCACGGCAGTCGGAGGTTTGCCATTGTCTGCCGAGGGGCGACCGCTATTAGAAACAACTTTTTCTTTGTTTTGGTGTTTGACGGAGTTTCGAACCTACGTCTTTCGAATGGTAGTCACGCACTAATTCATTCGGCTACGGCGGGCTAATTTTCATATTAAGTTTTAATAATTTTAATGCGTTGTTCTATAGAGTAAAGTTGTACATCTGTCTACTTTCCAAATGTTAAAGATGGCATAAAAGAAGTATCGTCAATGAATTATTTAATAGAAAAACTTTTTCTTAACTTATTTCGGTGTTCAAAAACCTTAAACCTAGTATTTTTTATGGAACTGATTTTTTTTTAAGTTAGTTTCGTTCTATAACTCCCATTTTAGTTGCAACACCAAAAACCACAAATTTAAAACATATAAAGTTAAAAATGATATAAAATGGCAACCCGCTTCGTAAATTTAAACTTCAAAACTGATTTTATAACCACATAGAACACTGCAATTACTTTACAAGATCTTAATTGAGCTACCGACTCCACGTTCAAGCAAAAACACCAATACACTGGAACCAAAATCTAGAGTGTCGCTAGCTCATACCTGGCGCCTCTCATTGAAATGGAAAGAAACAGACTGTTTTCGCTTGTATATCTGTACAATGCTATCAAGGCTCTCAAACTTTATATAATATATTGGCCATCAAAATTTGTTAATGCCATGATTTAAGGCCATTTGCATTTAATTGTGAATTTCTCTAAAATAAAAGCGTGTAAAATATAAAATGCATGTAATTAGGAATAATTAAATTTTTCCTATCTATCACTACTACTATCAACTATCTATAAAATAAAACAATTGAATTGCGACTGAAAATTATTGATTGAACATATTTTGTTTATTGCTATAAACATGGTAACAAAAAGCCCTTGTCCGGATCGCTACAGATAAAATATAAATTCATCCGCTTGTTCATATTTATTCAATAAGCCGCGAGCAAATAAATAACCGTTAATGAACAACAACCCAAGAGGACAATGCCCTACATAAGGCCATTGCCAGCGCAAACAACAGCCAAGGATATTGCATTTTAACTGCATTTACGTATATTTGTATGCACATACATTCGAACATCTGTGACTCGCATCTCATCTGGCAACACGCGCCTTTCACTCTACATTTATGGAAACGGACTTGTTGTTGAATGTTCAGTGACTCTAGCTGCCGGGTTGCTATGTTGCAAATGCAAGTGCAAGTGCGTCAAGGACATAGAGCCGGACATTGACCACAGTGGAATACTTTTACTGTCATAACTGGTAATATTAATGAAGAGGGAGCAAGTACTTTTAAAGGGTCTTTCAAAAGTGGCGCCTAGATGTTAGTAGTGAATAATTCCTAGACGATACTTTTTTATATCATCTTTGATCAGGCCCGTGCACAGACCCTCAGATTTATTGGGGGTTGAACCCTGCAAACATGTCGATAATTTCGTTATGGCTTGGATGGAAATAATCATCTGAATGAGTGGACAATTCAAGGGCTGATGAAACAGTTTTATTCAAACTGATTCTGCTGAGGATAGAAAAAAGACTGGCAGCCCAAAAACTGAATGTTTTGTTGAAAATATTGCTGCAAAGTGTTGTTGAGCAATCTCCAACATCGGTATCTGAACGTGTCTAGCAATTATGTATTGATGAATCGTCTGTTTGGCGGATTTACATAACGATTCGCATTTGTATCCTTACAAAATTCTATTAGCACAGGAACTGAAGCCAAGAGATAATTATCAACGCAGAAATTTCGTGACCTGGTTCCATAAAAATGATGGTGATTTCTCACACAAGTGATGAAACTCATTTCACATTGAATGAATAAGTCAAAAAAACAAAATTATCTGGGGAGAAAAAACCCTCGGGAAAGTTTACAAAAATCAGTATGTCTACTAAAATGTAGATGTTGGACTAAAAATGGGCTGGTGGAATAATTGGCCAGTTTTTCTTCGAAGATGCAAATTAAAGAACTGTTAATCTCAATGGGAAGCGCTATAGACCACTAATTGAAATTTTTTTGATCATGCGTTCAAACTCCACTTTATCATTTCTTGAATAAACTAACAACGATCACAAAACTGAACCACAATATTCGGATTGAGATTGCTGAACTCAATGCGATAATGTGTGAGCGAGTCCTTAAAAAGTGTAACTCTCGTATGACAGCTTGTAGAAGAGCTCATGATGGACATTTAAATAATGTAATTTTTCACTCATAATTGTTAAGAGCAATATTTTACGTAAAAATAATGAAACCTGAAAGAATTTAAACTTTACATTTTTTATTTTAAAACAACATCTAAGCATGTCTTTTGGAAGGTCTTTTAAATAAAGAAGTCAAAAGTCAATATTAATTGCCGTAAAGCCTTTGGCAAAACCTGTGGTCTGAAACCTGTTGTAGTTTGGTGGATGTACAGAGGTGGATATCAGACCAATCATATCATATAAAGACCAATCATATCATATAAAGTCTATCCGTCTATTAGAAAGTTTTTTGTACCTTTGCTAACAAGTGAACTGTTTTAGACAAACCGACGACAGACACAGACGCTTGAGTCAAACACTCACAGCAGTACCAAACTGAAGGCAAGGCAATAGTTTGGGAGTATCGGACTATTTCATATTTTCCGATGTTTCATTCCCCCCACAACCGATTTCGAAGACAGTGGGAGGAATGAATACTATCGATGGCATAAAATCTCCATACACCCACAGGAGCGGAACCTGGACGCAGAAACCTGTTGTGTCAATACACATAAATGCGGCTCCAACTTGAAAAATTCTAAGGCGGTTTCAGGGTGGAAATCAGCCGAGGAGTAAGAATATTATAGTGTTAGTGGGAGCATGCCCCACATACCATTGGTGTGACGACACCTTCGCTGATGTTTTAGACATTTTGATTTACACCTCTGACTAAAAAAAAAACAAAAACAAACAAAAGACCAATCATCGCTTCTGTGGTATAGTGGAGACGGACTACGTTTAAGTTCACACTTCGGAGACTATGTATACATGAAGACGGAGCTTCGGGGCACAGGGAAATCTTTAAGATGCTATCTGAGCAGTACCCACACATTGCGTGGGAAATGCAGTGACCCAGAGTGCATTCAAAGAGGTTTGACGGATATTTTTTTTATCGATGGGTCCAAGAATGAAATAGATTCTGGAGCCGGATGGTGCTTAAACGGAATTAATACGCTATGGAAGGAATGACAACGGTTTTCCACGCGGAAATTTTTTGCCATTCTCAAAGTAGCAGAATGGATAATTAAGAGGAGATGGAGCGCGAAACAGATTGAATTCTTTAGTGACCGTCAGGCTTGCTCTAAAGGCTCTGGAGAACGCAAAGTAAGCCTCAGAGATTGTTCAAGAATGAAAGAAGAATCTTAATTCAGAACATTGCGGGGTTCAAGGGAATGAAATTGCCAATAAATTGGCCAACGATGAATCAGCGGTTCCCCCACGCATTTTCTCTATGAGTTTCCCGCATTTGCTAGAGCAAGGATAAGAGTTTTAGGTTCGAATGTCATGAGAACAAGTAAAACTCATTCTCTCAATTTTCAGATTTATCAAAGAATCTGTAAAATTCTCACAAGTCCAATTACCTCTATTCTATCCTACATTTTTCCTTCTGTTACTTCTCTCATTCCCTCCTTAACTCTCTACCCTTTCACTTTCCAGATTTTTAAACACTATGGGCTTTTTAGCCTGGGCGCTTTAGGAGTTGCCAAATCTCTCGGTGCTCCTTGACTCGACCTATCAAATTTCAATTTCAAATAATCAAGCACGAATAACCAATTTAATTTTGCCAAAATCAAAAAGTTTTAAAAACCATGTATTGTATATTAATCAAGGATATGCAACAATAATTTTTTGCGAAGATTTTTTGTAGAATTTTTATATTTTTTTCAAGATTTTATTCTCATTGCTTAATTTTAAACTTACTTTATGCACCCTTTCAAGTAAAGAACTGACCGTACCATTCATTGCGTTGGCGAAACGAAATTAATCATTTGCAAAAGTATGGGTGCATGCACTGTATGCAGGCGCTCGCATGGACTTGTAAATAAAAGCTATTCTGAGATGCGCGTGTGAAATGCCAATGCGTCGGACAAGGGTGTAGCCAGCTAAACACAAAGAGGGACTGAAATTTTTTGAATATTAAAATGTGTTTACAGCGCTATAAATAATATATGAAAGAACACTATAGGCTAACAAGTTATTGCGTATTTTTTAAGACATCGTCTAAAATTAGATCCTTTAAGATCCTAAATTTCTATTTATTTCATGATTTATTTCATTATAATTATTATTAATCTATACGGTATTTCTTATAATTGGCGCGTATACCCTTTTTGGCTGCTTTAAGCCGACTCCGGATGGCAGATATTTTTTATGAGGACCTTTCTCATGGCAGAAATACGCGAGGAGGTTTGCCATTGCCTGCCGAGATGCGACCACTATTAGAAACAACTTTGTCTTCATTTTTGGTCTTTCACCGAGATTCGAACCTACGTTCTCTCTCAATTCCGAATGGTAGTTACGCGCCAACCCATTCAGCTACGGCTACAGACTATAAAAAACAGATTAACTCTAAACACTAGTTAAATAATTTATCAGGTAAAATTTTGAAATAATATTTTGTGGATGACAGATCAAGGCCAATGGAATTTGAATTAAATTCTCTCAGAGTATAAAAAAAAATTCTCAAAAGTTTATGGTAATCAAAACGAAAATGAAAGTGATGGAGAGAATAAACCTTCGACTATCTAGTCATTTTAGATTTATGTGCCAGCACCGAACCTTATAGAACCTATGGAGCTGGATCGGTGAAATATAAAAAGCAATCGCAGAATACGACTTTGCAATGGTACAATTTAAACAACTTTGGAAAGAGAATCTAGAACCAATAATTTCATTTAGATTGGATAATCCATAACTATTAAGGTAGAAGCAAATGCATAGGAGAGAAGACGATTTACAATAAGAAACATAAAAACACTTCATCATACTACTGTGGGCAAAAAGTAAGGTGAATTTGGTTGTAAACTGATAAAATCTTTATTTATTCTTGTAAATCAATTTCATCCCCTTCAAAGTAATCCCCCCTCGATGAAATAAACTTATGCCAACGATTTTTCCAATCCCCGAAACATGCCAAATAGTCCATTTTCGGTATAGCCATCAGCACCTTCTTCGATTCAGCTTGAGACGGTGCATTATCGTGATGCAAAAACCAAGAGTTGTTAGCCCATAATTCTGGTCTTTTTAGACGAATCGCTTCACGTAAACGACGCATAACGCTCAAATAATATTCCTAATTAAATCAAAATCGAAAAAATGTGTCATCATGACCTTTATTTTTGAACGACTTTGACGTGCTCTTTTCGGTCTGGCCTCGCCTTAAGCACGATATTCGCTGGATTGGTCTGTTGTTTCAGGGTCGTAAGCATAAATCCAAGTCTCATCTCCCGTAATGATGCATTTGAGCTTGTCCTGATAGTCTGAAAGCATTGTTTCACACACATCAACGCGACGACTTTTTTCCAAGAAATTGAGAGTTTTCGGTACCAAACGAGATTTGACTTTTCGTAGGCCCAAATGATCTTTCAAAATGGTTTTCACAGATCCTTCTGATAGTCCGATCATATCAGTAAGGTCTTTAACAGTCAACCGACGATTTTTGAGCACTGACTCCTTTACTTTATTGACGTGTTGGTCATCTGGTGACGTCGATGGTCGTCCGGAGCGCTCCAAGTCATCGACACGTTCTCGACCCTCTTTGAAATCTTTGTACCACTTATAAACATTTTTCTGCGACATGGTCGAATCACCAAATGCCTTCTACAACATGCTTAACGTTTCCGCAGCCTAAATTTCATTCCGCAAACAAAATTTGATGGCACTTCTCTGCTCAATCAAATCAGACATTGTAAAGATCGAAAAATGCACTCTTGGTCGTTTGGTAAACACAAGCGTAAATATATTACTGATAATGACATTCACACGAAAGTTGGCCCAGATGTTATTAACAGTGCTGCCAACTCAGCAAAAAAAAAAATAACTAGAGCGAAATTTTAATCCCGCGAAGTTTGACAAATAAATTCACCTTACTTTTTGCCCACAGTAGTATATGTATAAATTTAACTTATTTCTTTTAACCCAAGCAAGGACGTTATCTAAATCAGATAAAAGGTTTATTGAGCCTGCTGTACTTGCAAATATCACCTTAACTTTAACAGACTTCTTTAAAGCCTTTTCAAGAACATCGCATGCGATTATACAAGGTGAAGTCGATGGGAGCTTTGTTCTGATTACTTCGAGTTTATTTGTTCAAAATAGTCCCCTCTGGCCTCGATGCACTGTTTTGCGCGATCTAAAAGTTTTTCGAAAGAGTGTTCCAGGTCATTGACCGGAATGACCTTCATGATGTCGGTACAAGCCTTTGGGATGCCCTCTGCGGACGCAAGTCACAGAAGTCACAGGGAGCCGGGTGAATACGGTGAGTGATTGATGGTTAAAATGCAATTTTAAGTCAAAAACTCAGTCACAAGAGTGGATCGATGAGATGGTGTATTTTCATGCAATAAGCGCCAGCAAATTCGACGAATGCGATGCAAAAAACGGCTCAAAACGCCAAGATAGAAAATTAAATTGTCGGTTTGGCTCGCGATTTTTTGAGTGGTGGTTCGTCTGGGGCTTCCATTCGGCACTTTGACGCTTAGTTTCAGGATCATGTTGGAAACACCACTTTTTATCATCAGTAGCAATGTTGTAACGGAAGCTCTTGTCTTCTCCCGCCGCTTTAATGAGGTCTTTCGAATGTTGAATTCTGAGCAAGGTTTGGTCTTCAGTTAACTTGTGCGGAATGAAACGTGCACAGACCTTTCGTAAGCCCAAATGATCAGTTAAAATGCGATAAATCGATATTTTAGAGATATTCCCTCCGATTCTATGAATTTCAATGATGATTTCGGTTAATTTTTGATAAATTTACAAACAATTTCGATGGAGTTTTCGGAGATTACTGATTTTGGGCGGCTCGTATGTTCATTGTCATTTATATCTCACAACCATCTCTGAAACACGTAAGCCACTCACGAGGTCTGGCACGAGATAGCCAATCATCGCAATAAACTTTTTCCATCAATTTAAATGTTTCGGTAAACGTTTTACCGATTTTAAAACAAAATTGGTCTTTGTTCGAAACCCATTTTTCTACCGATGACACAGATATACTGACACTTTAGATGCAATAACTTCGCTTCCACTGAACCAAATGTCACCAAGCGAATGTCAGTGGAAGTCAGTAGTAGTAGCAGTAAAAGAACTAACTTCCAACGCACTAACTCATTAAAAAGATGACGCCATCAAAAACACTTTTATGATGCCAGTCTTGTTTATTTTGGACTTCACCTTGTATGGCATTAACTCGAATGTACCGGTTTCCAATCTGTTTTTTTTTTTTCTGATTGGCTATTAGAAAATTCGAAGTCATTCTCTTTTACTGCGTTTTCAGGTATTTCACAAGGTCGTACTTCGGCGGTCGCTCTATGCACTTTTACCAGATCTTGAACTCTTTTTTATATGCTCGGCTTATTTAATAATGTCATTGGTATTCGACTGAATAGAATTTCTAGGGATACAATTGCTTAAAATCGTAACACAGCATAAATTTTGGAAATAATGCAAAGGCATATAAGAAGCACAGCTTTACGGCAGCTAATGTGCAACTGATATGATTTTTAGTGGAAGGATTTCATTCTAAGCTAAACTATTTTATTCAAGTTTATTTTGAAACCGTTTTTGTTCGCATATTTTTCTTGCTATCGTTTTTCACAGTGAGTATTACAGAGTAAGTATTTGGCAGCTATTATCTGCAATTGGACATCGAAAACATTTTATATATATTTTATTACTGAAATTATATACACATAAATAAAAGAGAAAACAGACACAGATTTGCGAAAGTTTCCTTTGATAGATCGATTCGTATGATATCCTTGAAAGATAGATTTTAAAAAATGGCATACAATTCATGAGTTGGTCGCTAAAAACAGTGGATATTGGTGGGGATTTATTATTGAGAAATCAAATTTCTTATCACATAGTTTTATAAGAAACTCCTATTGGTTTTATTAACTTAAGGTTTTGCTAACAGGAATTCCTCTTGAAAAAAAATTTTTTCGGGCGAACAAAAAAATGCGTGTCTCATTATTTTGACCAGAGAGCAACATATTTAAGTTTCATCGAAATCGAAGAACATGACCCGAATAGCCCGGTTGAATTGAAATGGAAAGCATCAGAGGTATTAATTAATATTTTTTTATAGATTTTGGAAATTCAAATACTTTTTGATCTCATGAGAAGGGACCATACACCTGCCCCTTCCATTAGCTACGCCCTTGACTTCGGGTATTGTGGAGGTGGAATATAATTAAGCAAATTGACCATTGAGTGGTTGGTTACAAATGGAATATGTGAAATGTGCTGTTTGTACGAAACTAACTAATGAAATAAATCATCCCCAATATTTGATATTCAGATTTTTAATACAATCAATAGTCATTGTGAAATAGACGAAAACAAAAATAGCATTTAGTTTTATGAACTAAATGTAATAGCGTGAGGTGTAAATAAATTTTTAATATCTCAATAAAAAAAATAATAATAATTTTAACGTGCATATGCAACACATGAAAAGTTATGCTTATTTTCTAAATAAAAAAGAATTTTTCTAACTCTTGCGATAATTGTATAAAGTATTTTTTTTTACTTCTGACTAAATTTTATTAACTATTTCCCATTTTAAGATTAGTATATTAAGATTCCATAGGATGCACCAGATCACACTCAGGCTTTGCTATTCTTCTCTGGTGCAATACATAGTCGGCTATTAAATACAGCAAAAACTACCCATTAAATTGCCGTTGCAGCGATATCAAATCATTTGCCCGCCTGCGACTAGGATACACAATCGCCACACATTCATTCGTTTTCAATGGTTCCAGCCCTCTATGCTGCCAACACTGTCACTCATCATCTTTAACGATCTGCCATCTACTCGACGACTGCCCACATTTTGAACAAATCAAGAAAGTCTCTTCCGAAACCAAATACCTTCTAAACTCTTAAGAACTACTTTCTCAGAAAATATATCAAAACTATCAGAATTTCTAGTTAAATTAGGATGGAAAAAATTAATTTGATGTTTTCTCCTCTAACATAGCTACTATATTATGAAGGGTATTATGAAGCTGAAGCCTACAACGAAAACTGACTCGGATGGCCTTTCGGGCATTTTGCTGAAGAACTGCTTGTGTCTCGCTGAGCCTCTTACAATTGTATTTAATAAATCGTTGTCCTCCGGTATCTTTGTTGACGACTGGAAATTTACTTCCGTTACGCCTAAATTTTTTGAGATAACAGTGAATGATAAGTTATATTTTGCTGTCAAAGGCCTAATATCTACCAACCAGCATGGTTTCGTTGCAAGTCGCTCCACTGTCACTAATTTGTCTATTTTCAATGACTACTAGCCTTCCAGAACAGATCTCAAGTTGATACAATTTATACAGACTTCTCTAAAGTGTTTGACTAGGTATCGCACCGAATACTCTTGTCGAAGCTTGCATCATTGGGTATACACTCCATGTTTTTGTCGTGGATCAAATCATATTTGTCCAACAGGCACTGCGTTGTAGCCGTTGATAATACGACATCCCGTGCATTTATTGCGTCCTCTGGTGTCCCACAGGGAAGTATTCTAGGACCTCTTCTCTTTATACTCTTTATTAACGATATTGGTTCTTGCTTTTCGTTTGCAGAACACTTGTTGTATGCTGATGATCTTAAAATATTTGCGGTGATTAACAGTGTTAGGGACTCTGAAAAGTTGCAAGCTGACTTGCACAATGTCCGAAACTGGTGCTATTTAAACCGTTTGTCACTAAATATTAGCAAATGCTTTCGCGTAAAATATGCTAAATCAAACAATACTTTGCATACTTCGTATAGTATAGTATATATATATATATAGTACTTACCTTTGCAATCCGTTGAGGAAATTAAAGACTTAGGCGTTATTTTCGACTCTAAGCTGAATTTCACCAGCCATGTTAACCACGTCATAAGACGATCATATGCGATGCTAGCATTCGTACGCCGAAATTGTTCTGTATTTACCAACCCACACACTCTCAAAACATTGTATTGTGCTTTTGTTAGATCAAGATTAGAGTACATATGCCGCTGTTATTTGGAGACCGTACCAAATAGGTCTGTCTCATCGGATTGAGAGAGTTCAGAAAGTCTTTCTTCGTTTTGCGCTCCGATCTTTAAACTTTTCTGAACCTGTACCATCGTACCGCTCTCGATGTTTATTGATTGACTTAAAACCCTCTTGATAGCAGATGATCTATTCTATCGTGCTCATTTATTATTCGTATCATTTCTGGACCTATTGATTGTCCTTCCCTTTTAAGTAAAATTCAATTTAATATACCCAATATGAGGCTCCGACAGTACGAAACCTTTAAAATTGGCTTCTCGAGCACCAACTATGGGGTGAATGCTCCGATTCCTAAGGCATGTGCAGATTTAAATATGTTTTTCAATTCTTCTGGTGCTGATTGCCGTATGGCATCTTAGTTAATCATCCTAAATCGTTCTTTTCTTAGTAACTACTAAACTATTGTACATTAGCTTAATATAGTCTGTAAGAATGTATCCATTCAAAGACAATAAATAAATAAATAAAATATTTTTACAATATTCTTAAGTATTAACTAACTATCTGTTACTTTTACATCAGCGAGTCGAAGGTCCTGGCAGTCAGTGCTCCTTTTTTACATGTAATAATAATTGTATTTTTTTTTTTTTTTTTTTTTAAGAATATATAATAAATAAAATTCTTATATATCTTTATTTTTTTGCTATGAATATTATGAATTATTTAAAATCCAATTGTATTATTATTTCACGTCTGTAAATTAATAAATAAATACAGTAAAGTCGTGCGCTTACGCAGTGATACGAGTAGACATATAAGCCTCACATATGATAAAGTTCAAGCCGAGGCATAGCTTAATACTCGTAAGTCGTGCTTTTCCTAATCGAGCTTTAGAGCTTTTCGATATTTGAACGAGCTTTAAGAGTTTGTAAAGCCTACAGAAAGTGAGCGGCACTTTCGTCAACTCCAATAATCAGTATTTAAGCTTTACTCCAAAAAGCCCAACTTCAACGTCGCTGAATTTTGTTATAACGCTTAGCGCGAAACTTCAATAGCAATAAATAAGTGGCATTGCAAGTATGAGTATAAGCTAAGTTGGTGGAAAACATTGATTGCTGAATTGAAGATAAGTAGTCGCTGAATATATGACCCAGATGGAAAATCAAATGATTTTAAGTAGTAGGTGAATACTTATAACCAGCGAACAATTGGGGGAAAATTTGAATTTCGGATTTCTTTAAAAGCTAGTAGTTTTATTGTATGTGGTTTTTTAAGAGCTTGAGAACTTAAAATGATCACACAAAACGGAAATATTGTTGAAACGAATTTTTTTATAATATTCTGGTAGATAATTTCTTATCATGGCATCTGTTTCTTTTTTAATGTAATATCCGGCTTATGTGCTCCACAGCTACGATTTACATGGTACATTACATCAGTCCAATATTTAACTACTATTTCCAATAAATCTGGCCGTGTGGCGTCAATGGTGGTTTGAATATTGCAATAAATGGGTTGCTAAGCGCGCTGTGTGGCAAGTTGTGTCGTCTTGTTGGAACCAAATGTTGTAAAAATTTAGTCCGCATAGCTCGATAGCGCTCGACATTCACCGTAACTGCAGCTTCTTCCTCATTTCTAAATAAATAAGGACCAATGATGGCGCCAGTGCTCTATGAACATCGCGTAAAAAAATGATTTTTTCAAAGTAAATTTCCAATATTTAAAAGCGCGGTTCTGTCATTAGAAGATTCATGATGACTTGCCCAACTTTCGGGACGGAAATGTAAATATAATTTGCTATTTTCAGCTGTCAAACCTTGGTTCTCGATATCGGTGGTTGTCATGCAGCTATGAAAATACCTGATATTTTTGTGGTTTTAGCGGAATCTCAAACGGTTTTGCAAAATTTGAATTTTTGTCCAGATTACTGATAATAAAATATTTCTATCATATTTTTTTCAGAAACTTTTATCTCAGTATTTATTGATCCTATAAAAAATTTTGGTTAATAAGAATTTTAGGGAACGAACTAAGATTTAATAAAAAAAATTCTTTGGAATTGCCAAACTTAATTTTTCTATAATTTTTTTAAACGAATTTTTTGTTGTTGTGTTTTTGCCGAAAGGGAATAGCTTAAAGACATAGATATGTATATGTTTTCATTATAGTTGGAAGTGGCCTTAAAACAACAAAGTTTTCAAGTTTTTTTTATGAAAAATCGGTGTTTTGACTTCAAAGCGCTTTAAAAAATTAAAAAAAAAAAAAAAAAAATCGACGTTGTTGCCTGCGAAACTTTATTAGCTGATGAAATCAATTTGGTTTTTTGATTTTAGTTGATCCAGTAATGAGTTCTGAGGGACACCGCAATAAAACTTTTTTATGAGACGTCCGCGAAGATTCGCTGCCACCAACTCATTTCTTCATAAAAATCAATGAAAATTTCACACAATATTCTTTAAATATGACTTTATAATGAAGTAATTTTAAAATTTTGAATAAATCAACTGTGTCGACAAAAAAAATTTCGAAAAATATGCTTGTTTTACACCGAATTAACCATACTACCCCCTTAAGCATTGGAAAATATTTCTTTTAGGTCACACATTAAAATAGAAAAATATCATCGCGAGTGCATGGCTTTAATGTTTTGTAGAAAATGTTCGTAGCTTGTCACTATGATGTTGGCCGAACCACATTCCTGCAGCTACGACAGAAATCATGCATGTAAACGTGAGATTTTCTATGAGAAAATGTTCTGTGAGGGCCCCTACTAAGGTCCTAATTTCAAGTTTAGTCAGTTTTATAATATTCTTCGACAGACGTAGATTTAGCCTTGGCCATGTTTGCCTAGCGATTTTACAGGTATTGACACTAATCCATCTTTGATTTACGGAACTGATTAGTGCGTCCATAACAGCTTACAAGTTGCGAGAGGTGCCCCCATAAAATTATTTATGTTTAGCATATACTTACCTTCTCTTGCAAGTTGGTCAGCCCAACAGTTCCCTGGTATTTTTCTGTGGCCTGGAACCCAGCATAAGATAATATGATGTTGTTTGGCCATCTCATTAAGAGATTGGCGCCATTGTAAGACATTCCTTGATGTTATTTGGAATGCATCCAGGTAGGAGACGCTTATTTTTTGATGATATTCTGTTTATCTTTAACCGTTTTAAGGCTTCATGAATGGCGTTTATTTCCGCTTGAAAAACCGTTCCAGTCTAGAAGGTATTTTCATTAAGAAATCCCTTTCGAAACAGAGAATGTGAGGGTGATAATCACAATCACTGGGTATATCCATATAGGAGTCTCAGATGATTGAATGTCCATATGTGGCAGTCTTCCATTGTAAGCTCGGTCTGAGCCCGAAAGAAGAGATCCAAGGGTGGCAGATGTAGCATGACATCCAAAGCCATGGATGGCGTGGTTTTCATGACACCACATGTTGCTAATTCCGCTGATCTCTGCACCTTTTTCAGTAATCTAGAATGGGTTTCTTTGAGCATAGCACGTCACCAGACAACATTTCCATATAGAAGAATGGGTCTAACGACAGCAGTATAAAGCCAATCAGCAACCTTAGGTTTAATTTCCCTGATTTTACATAAAGCTCTTTTACAGGCAACCATATTTTTGTACTTATAGCTTTTCTAACATGCACCATTTAAGTTCCAACTTTAACAAATATATAGTTTTATAACTTAAAAAAAAAAACAACAAAATATATGTTTTAAAAAAATAAAAATTAAATTTATTTAACCATTTAACCGTCCGTTGTGTGATGTGGCCTACGCAGGCCATTCCGAATTTTAGAGGGGTATATCTTTTTGTTTCGTTAAGTTTTAAAAAAACGGCGAAAATATACCATACAGGTCTGTTAGATGAAGCTTCTAAAAAGTTTCGACCTATAGGTATATCAGACTTTGTTTGCTTTCCTGGATGAAAATGTATCTATGTTATCATACGTTGCCAAAGTAGACAAATATGTGCTAGTATTGTCGACACAACATTACACGCAAGCCACAGAAGCTTCAAACAAATATAAACCTGCAGCTGACTTAGACTACAATGAAAATAAGTCTGGACAAAATGGACAAAATGCTTTCTGGCTACAGTTGCAAACGCGCAACAAACCGGTGGCCATTGGCCATTTTTTTTAATAGGCTTGACATTACTGGCTTGGCTTCTTATATTATATACAAGCATTTGCGACCAAGCAAGAAGTCAGACCAACGAAGGGATTTTATATTAGAATTGGCTGAACAACTGACAATCCCCCTTATGGAAACACATGCAGCAAATCCCAGGGTATATGGTAGACCAGGAATTAAAATAGCAATGCAAAAGTTCAATGTATTTTATGTAAGTATTTATGCAAACATCCAAATTCGTACTGAAACATATAATTAATTTAAATAATGTATCTCTCACAGGATCCACCATCAACTTCGACGGCCCGGCACAAAAAACTGCATCAAAGCCCGTAAGCTCACAGCACCGGCCATTGTGCAAGCTATGTACCAAACTGGATAAGTTTAAAAGAAAAACCCGATTTACTTGCCACATTTGCAAAGATGCAATGTGCTTAACTCACGGTTTAGAAACCAAAACCTACACTTGCAGCATATGTCTAGCTGCAGTAACTACGTCAACTTCATAAAAATTTATATTTTTATTTATTTATTTATAAATTGAATTTATCAATCTGTTTTTTTATTAATCGTTATTACACTTAAATTGATTACAGACATAATTTTCGTACCAGCCTATAAATAAAGCACGTGT
Organism: Anastrepha fraterculus; assembly: GCA_037575425.1. Taxonomy (NCBI): domain Eukaryota; kingdom Metazoa; phylum Arthropoda; class Insecta; order Diptera; family Tephritidae; genus Anastrepha; species Anastrepha fraterculus. The sequence goes on from JAYXIM010043016.1 coordinate 25,923, forward strand.
TCTCATAGGTGGCCTGGCCAGGCCATTTTAAACAACGAAAGAATATAAAACTTTCACACAACGGACGGTTAAAAAAATACA
>JAYXIM010043017.1:0-24925 GCA_037575425.1 Anastrepha fraterculus
ACTAATATTAAGTGACAAATGGTTTAAATAGGACCAGTTCCGGACATTGTGCAAGTCGGTTTGCAACTTTTCAGAGTCCCTAACACTGTTAATCACCGCAAATATTTTAAGATCATCAGCATACAAGAAGTGTTCTGCAAACGAAAAGCAAGAACCAATATCGTTAATAAAGAGTATAAAGAGGAGGGGTCCTAGAATACTTCCCTGTGGGACACCGGAGGATGCAATAAATGCACGGGATGTCGAATTATCGACGGCTACAACGCAGTGTCTGTTGGACAAATATGATTTGATCCAAGACAAAAACATGGAGTGTATACCCAATGATGCAAGCTTCGACAAGAGTATTCGGTGCGATACTTTGTCAAACGCTTTAGAGAAGTCTGTATAAATTGCATCAACTTGAGATCTGTTCTGGAAGGCTGAAATGCAGTAATCATTGAAAATAGACAAGTTAGTGACAGTGGAGCGACTTGCAACGAAACCATGTTGGTTGGTAGATATTAGGCCTTTGACAGCAAAATATAACTTATCATTTACTGTTATCTCAAAAAGTTTTGAGACAGACGAAAGCTTGGAAATCGGTCTGTAATTGCCAACATCGTTTTTATTTCCACTTTTAAATATAGGCGTAATGGAAGTAAATTTCCAGTCGTCAAAAAAGATACCAGAGGACAACGATTTATTGAATATAATTGTAAGAGGCTCAGCGAGACACAAGCAATTCTTCAGCAAAATGCCCGAAAGGCCGTCTGAGTCAGTTTTCGTTGTAGACTTAAGCTTCGTAATACCCTTGACGACATCAGTAACAGATAGGCACAAAAACCCAAAATTGAGAGGTGAATAACTATTAGAGGGCAAACTAGAATCGGAGTCTAGGTCGGGTTCAAAATTAGAGCAAAAAAAGTCAGCAAATAAATTGGCAGATTCTATGGCAGAATTTGCATATTTACCATTATAAAAAACATTGTTTGGCACCATTGAGCAAGACTTTTTTGATTTGATGAATTGCCAAAAGGCCTTCGAATCCGAAATAATATTGTTTTCGAAATTCAAGATGTAATTTCTATATAAGAACTTGTTCAAACAGTTAAACTCTTTTAAATGGCATTGAAATTTTGAGAAGCGCATTGGATCTCCAGACCTTTTATACAGTTTAGAAAATTTGTTTTTTAGATTCTTTAGGTGCCTAAGCCGTTTGGTATACCAAGGTGTCTTATATACTTTCTTATGATAAATAGGAATGTGCTTCTTAAGCAACTATATCGAAATTGTAAAACAAATCTCAAAAATATTCTGAAAAAATTGTAAAAAAGGTCTAAACAATACTCTAAAAAATTATAAAAGAATATATAAGAATTGTAAAAAAAATCTGAAAAATATTAAAAAACAATTGTAAAAATAGAATATCAAAATTATAAAACAAAACTCAAAAATATTTAAAAATTGTTAAAAAATTCTACGATTAAAAATATTCTAAAAAATGGTAAACAGAATATATCAGAATTATTAAAAACATCTCAAAAATATTGCAAAGAAAATATATCGAACAAAAATATGTGACAAAAAAATCCCACAAATATTCCAAAAAGTTTTAAAAAAATATTAAAATTGTAAAAAAAGTTTCACAAATATAAAAGATTGTATAAATAAAAATATATCGAAAATAATCTTAAAAATATCCTAAAAACTATAGCAAAATTGTAAGATAGACTATCAAAAATATTCTAAAAAATTAAAAAATATATATATCAAAATCGTGAAAAAATATTCTAAAAAATTTTAAAAAAATATTAAAATTGAAATATAATATGGAAAATTAAATATAATATGGAAAAAAGATGTTAAAAATATCTTAAAAAAATACCAAAATTGTAAAAAGGCTATCAAAACTATTCTTAAAGATTAAAAAAATTATATTTCAAAATTTTGAAAAATATTGTAAAAAAGTGAAACAAAAGTAAAGTTGTAAAAAAATTTCAAAAATATTATAAAAAAATATATCACACAAACATGTATCGAAAAAAATGTTAAAAATATCCTAAAAAATATATTAAAATTCTAGAAAATTAAAAAAAGAACTATATCAAAATTGTATAAAAAATACTTAAAACAAATATCAAAATTAAAAACAAAAACCTCAAAAGTATTTTAAAAAACAGCGCTAAAACATATATTAAAGTTGTAAAAAAAAACTCTCAAGAATATTCAAAAAAATATGTCAAAATTGTAAAAAACAAATCTGAAAAATATGCTAAACAAAAAGAAAATAAAATCCAAAACTGTAAAAAAAAAATCGGAAAAATATACTAAAACTTTTTTTCGTTTTTTGAATCAAACAATCAAACTTATGAGAAAAAGCTGCGTTCTCACGACCAAATGACTTTTCAAGCGTTGACTTTTTTACTTACAGAAAACACGCTTCAATTGTTGGTATCAAATATCAAAAGCACGATTAAAACAAATGCAAATAATAGCGAAAAATCATTAAAAGAAAAATACAACTGAAAAAGATCAAACGTGTCACGTGCACTACGGTGTCGGCCACCACAAAGAATCACTTAACGATGCTATGAAAAATTGAGACTTCAATTAAAAAACACAAAAAATACAAACCAACAAAACGAACGCCCACTTTATCGCTCCTGGTGTTTTTTTAGTTCTTTTTTTCTTTTGCCTTTTTAAGGTTTTGCTTGATTGAAAAATTCAACAATTTTTTAACACCAAAAATGCGCAGCATCAGAAATAAAAGGGAAAAAATGAGAAAAATACGTTGGTTTTTTTTTTGTTGTAAAATTTACGCTCAAGCGAGCAGCGTAAATGTGCGTAAGAACGCCCCTTTTTTAGATTTTTTAGAGGTGGAGGTAAACCGAAGTGTATTTAAATAAAGGAAGTGATGCGTCAAATTCTTGTTTGTTGGAAATTTAATGCTTTCAATGTGCTTCTAAGGAATATGTATGTATGTATATAATTTTTTAAATTTTTTAGCCTCTTTAAGCGATGGATTTATACATAGAAACAGATAGATATATACATAGAAAAATATATGTAGAAAAACGAAAGCGTGTATTGCTTTAAAGACTAGAGGGGTAGGGTAGTCTAATAATTGTTGAAAAAGTCGCAGCATGGCCAAAAATGCGAAACAAATTTTGGATTAAATATAAATAATAATAAAATTAAATATGAGATCTAACAGCACCACCAGAGGACACAGTGATGAAAATATTATTTTATTAAAAAAATACCGATTATTAGTTTTATAGCAAACAATAAAAATACCAGTTTTGATTTTTCTTTTGTTATAACTGCGGGGAGCTTACACTAAAAGCCAAGAAGAAAACACACTCTGACTTCATCTAAGAGTATTATTTGAACCCGTTATTAAGAGTCTAGATAAAGAGAGAGTTCCTGAGCGACTATATGAATTTGAATGGAAGGTCCAAAGGAAAAATTATGTACTCTCCAATGTATGGACGGCAATTGTATGGACTACAGATCCCAGTTTCTTCATTTTTAACTATCTCGGGATCCCATTATTACAACCCCGAAACTCGGGATTTAACAGGAGTTTAAGTATATATGATTTTGCAAGAATTTAAACCGAAAAAATGCAGCAATATTCTTTGAGAAGCTTTTCTACCATTTAATAAATAAGTGGGTTTTATATATACCGGATGTTTTTTTAGAAGCTGAGAATTAAAAATGATAATACGAAACACTCTTGAAAAGATTTTTTCTTTATTATAATCTCTTAGGTAATTTCATGGCATTTATTTTTTTAGTGTGTTATCCGGCATATGGCCGCCGTGGCTATGAGTTACATGGTCCATTCGATCAGTCCAATACATAGATTGTTAAGCGCGCTGTATGGCAAGTTGTGCTGTTTTACTGGAACCAAATGTCGGCGATGTTTAGCTGATTAATTTCTGGAAACTGTAACGGCAGCTCCTTCCACATTTCGAAAGAAATAAGGATTGAGTATGCCTTCAGTGCTCTACGAACTTCGAGAACACATTTTGTTAGTTTTTAAGCAAATTTCTAAAAATTGGAAGTGTTGTTCTGGCGTTAAACGATTCATGATGATTTGACAAACCTCTTTGAACAAATGGCGATAGTTACATTTATACGTATTTAATAATGAATTAGTGTGTACATGTCGGATAGCGGAACTTCAGATATGCAAACAAAAAGATCGATGTAAAAAAAAATTCCAAAAATGTATTTTGTGGTTGAAAGAAATGCATATACAGTGAAATTCCTTATAACCGGACACTCACCGTCGCAGTGTTTTTGTCCGGCTATGGGAGATGTCCGCTTATAAGGAATGAAGTCACAAAATATATACCACACATATAAATTGTATTGTACATAGTTTATTTAAGAAATTTTTGGAAGTAAAGAATATTTGTATACTTTAGTATTGCATATAAATACATATATGTACATATACATGTCGATTAAGTACATTGTACAAGTCTTAACATTTCAATACTAGTGTTTTAAAACTAAGCTTCTATATAAAGTTTTAAAATTTTGGATTACACCTTGATCAAGGGGTTGGCTAACTGCCGTTGTATTTGGCGGCAAGAAAATAATTTTTATGTTGGTTAAGTTTAATTCCTTTTGGTGAGAAGCCGCGTTATCTAAAAACAAGATAATTTTTCGATTCTGGGCTTTCATTCTTCGATTGAACTGCTGCAGCCATTTTCTGAATACTTCTCGAGTCATCCATGCTTTTTTATTAGACTTCCAATCCACTAGCAGTTTTGCGATTGGAACATGTTTAAAAAATCGAGGACGGGCTGCTTTACCTATAACCAAAAGCAGCTCCTTATCTCGAGCCATGTTAGCACATAACAAAATTGTGAGCCTTTCCTTTGATAGTGCACCGCCCACGCATTTTTCGGATTTAAGAGCGAGGGTTTTGTCAGATAAGGCACGAAAAAAAAAGCCCACTTTCGTCTGCGTTCTAAATGTCTTGTCTAAAGGCTTGTAACCGGTCAACAGAGATGGCGGTTTTGTCCTAAACTGTTCGACACCATTCTGGTTTACATCTGCAGCTTCACCAGATACGCATTTGAAAGCAACATTATTCCTTATTCTCCATTTGTTTAACCATCCATCTGAAGCATTAAAATTAGGTACACCCAGTTAGCCTGCAATTTCCATTGCCTTTGCTTTCAAAATGGGACCAGAAATCGGAATGTTTTGACTTCTAGCTTTAGCGAACCAATTAGAACACATCTTGTCTATTTCAGAGCCGCCTTCTTTAAGAAAGCTTCGCTTTTGATGAACATTAACTCCAGACTCCCATTTAGAACGAATTTTTTCTTTATTTTTATTGATTTCAGCAGCTAGTGTTTTGCCAATTTTGAACCTTTCAAAGCAAAAGAAACGTGTACCTACCATTACATTTTTGGGCTCACTGTACTTTATCTTTTTGCAATTCCACTTACTGATAATTTATCTTTTTCGAAAACATTAATAATTTCCATTTTTTTTTTAATAGAAAGTACCTTCTTTTTCGGCGCCATATTATTACGAACTTTGGGCGCAACCATTCGCATGCAACTGACTTAACAAACTGAATGGAACACTACTCTTAATTTAAAACACAGGACTTGAATGTGTGCATACATGTTAAAAGGGGAATCACCTATTTCATTTTTATAATGGACAACAAAGCTTGCTTGTGATACTTTTGAAGTTTGTCCGTTTATGAGAAATTTTTTTATGAAAATGGTTTGAAATACTTTGTCCGCGTCCGGTTATTAGAGTGTCCGTTTATTAGGATGATATTTGTATGAAAAAATGAATGAAAAACCTGTGTACCCAAAATTTGTCCGGTTATTGGTGCTGTCCGGTTATAAGGACTGTCCGTAATGGGGAATTTCACTGTATAATAATTTTAAACACGTAAAACTTAAGCGGAAAGTATGTAGTAGGCTTTATTGCATACTAATTTATGTTAAAGTACTCATTTATGCTTACAAGTCAATACAATTTTTTACAACCGGGGCGTACCTACGAATATATTGTTTTCAATATTAGAAAGAAAAGAAAAAAAAAAGTTAAAAGTATATGTTGCTGTTTTGCTATAAAAAAACTATTTCTTTCCTCTTTTGCATATGCCCCGTATGAAATTACAAATCGCGTTATTTTCTGGGCTTAAAAAGTATCGAAATTCCGGAATCCCCACATCCCGGACATCACATCCTCAACAAGGACTAAGCCAACGAATCATACCGCTGATCACTATTTTCGTCTAAGCAAATTAAAAGGGTACAACTTGAACTGATGCTTGAGTCAAATAAAATTATTTTCTTCCCATTTCCACATCAATTTGGCACGCATACAAAATTTTGTAAAACGTTTAGGTTAGGTTGGGATAGGTTGACCCGACTGGCTGAAACCCATCACATAGACCTTTTTGCGCTTAGTGGTACCAGATGGGGCTTGAGCTTTACGTTTCTTCGTAGTCGATTTTTTACGAGTATAATAAAGCTGAGTGCTTTGCGAATCTAAGTAAACTCTGAAGCTCAAACCTTGATACATATTCTAACTTCTGGGCTAATGCAGGACAAGAACATAGAAGAAGTTCTAGTGTTTTTCTCTCTTCAAGTTCATTGAAAAATCTGCAGTTATTGTTTTTTGCGATTCTATACCTCCGTATTTTCATGTTCGTATTTTAAGTCTCAGTACGTCATTTTCTTCTTCAAATAGTACGCAAATAGCGCGTTTGGCAATTTCGTTTCCCTCAATGCCTTTATGCCAACGTATTTATTTATTTTGAAGTTGCTTGAAGTCTTTGCGAATGCTATTCTTGCAGCCAAAGACTTCTGCTTGAAAGATACTGCAGTGGTCAGGGAGCTTAAATAGCCGGCTTTTGTCTAGCTATGCGCTATAAATCCCTGTACTTACTCCGCCCAAAATTTTCGAACCCCTCCTCCTTTTCAATTGTTCTGCGAAATTTCTATCCTGGTACACACTAAAGCGCCGTAGATTAATGTAATGTAAAACTTTAAAGTAGATATGTATTATAATTATTTCAAGAAGTGAGACAAAAATCAGAGAGAGTGCTCTCGTACATCCAGATTATAAAAAAACAATTGAGGTTTCATCTTTTTCATCTGTTATTGGTGATGCTGGAAAACAAGCTTGAAACGCTTTTATTGACGTCGGTAACAAGAAATATGCCGACTTTCGCGAAAAAATAAAAGTGTATTTAGACTGCTATTATGAAATGTCGTTAAAATTTAATTTTCTCCACTCGCATTAGAGTTTTTTTTGGTAGCGAACACGAAGAACGAACGCCTTCATCAAGATCTCACTTTATTCGAAAAGATTTCACAAAGAAACTTGGAGTCCTTGATGCTTGCAGATTACTGTTGGAGCCTTATGAGAGAAGCTTCTGAGTTCCACTATAAGAGAAAAGCCAGCTACATCAAAGGAGCATTACCGTTTCAATCGAAACATCAATAAAGAGCGAAGCGAGAAGGAAGTAAGTAAGGACGTTGTGATTTTAGACTTGGCTTTGTATCTGGGAAATTGGGTTTAATTCTTTTTCTTGTTCAATTACACCTAATTTCCAATTAAATCTAATTCTTCTTCTTTAACTTTATTTAGGACTTTTAATCCTGTTGATTGCCAACACATAATCATATTTAAAACCAAATTACATAGAGACTTCAAGCTATAATCTTTCCATTTGACTGATTGACCTACTCATTGACTCATTCCATCTGTTTGGTGGTCATCCCTGGCATATGGGTTTGTTTATTTTACCGTCTAAGGCAATTTTTGCCATATAAATTCGTAAAATTTTAAACAAAATGAACAAATTCAGAGTGCTATTTAATTTTATGTTATGCTATGTTATGTTACGTTATGTTATGTTACATTTTGTTATGTTATGTTTTGTTATGCTATGATATGTTACGTTTTGTTATGTTATGTTTTGTTTATCTTTTTATTTTTAGTTATGTTTTGGTATGTTTGGTTATATTAAATTTTTTAACAAAATTACCAAATTCGGCGCGGTATTTAACGTTTTCTTAGGTTATGCTATGTTATGTTATGTTATGTTATGTTATGTTATGTCTATTACCGTCTAAGGCAATTTTTGCCATATGCAAATTCGTAAAATTTTAAACGAATGAACAAATTCAGAGCGCTATTTAATTTTATGTTATGTTGTGTTATATTATGTTATGTTACGTTATGTTATGTTATTTTATGTTGTGTTATATTATGTTATGTTATGTTATGTTATTTTATGTTGTGTTATATTATGTTATGTTATGTTATGTTATGTTATTTTATGTTGTGTTATATTATGTTATGTTATGTTATGTTATGTTATGTTATGTTATGTTATATTATGTTATGTTATGTTATGTTATGTTATGTTATGTTATGTTATGTTATGTTATGTTATATGTTATGTTATGTTATGTTATATTATGTTATGTTATGTTATGTTATGTTATGTTATGTTATGTTATGTTATGTTATGTTATGTTATTATGTTATGTTATGTTATGTTATGTTATGTTATGTTATGTTATGTTATGTTATGTTATGTTATGTTATGTTATGTTATGTTATGTTATGTTATGTTATGTTATGTTATGTTATGTTATGTTATGTTATGTTATGTTATGTTATGTTATGTTATGTTATGTTATGTTATGTTATGTTATGTTATGTTATGTTATGTTATGTTATGTTATGTTATGTTATGTTATGTTATGTTATGTTATGTTATGTTATGTTATGTTATGTTATGTTATGTTATGTTATGTTATGTTATGTTATGTTATGTTACACCTTTTTATGTTTGGTTATGGTATGGTTTGGTTATGCTATATTATGCCATGTCGCTGTTGGACATTCTACGAACATGGTCTCTCTATTCTCTTTTTTGCATTCTCGACCAACGGACTCTGCTATCAATTCGGCATAACTCTCGTACTTTAGTATTTGTTTTTCTATCAAACCGAGAAAACCCAGCGATAGATCTTAGTGCACTCATTTCAACATTTCTAGCCGAGCATAATCGGTGAACTTCCTGGCAGATGTATTTCCCAGTTATAATTCCTTTAATATTCAGTTACCAAGCAGGAAGAAATTTTAATTTTTCGAAGCTATCTTTTATACATCTTTTTATTCCCTTTTAAAAGATTGACAATAGATTTTTTTAAGGACACCACCTTCTTCAAATTTTTTCTACCTCGACTTACCTCATTGATATCCATTAATCTAATGTTTGGCAGAAATTTTCCGCGTGGTTGACTGATTTAATTTAGTTTCCTTTCCAAAAACTGATAGCATTTTAATTTAAAACCTCCGACCAGCAATGGAGCCAACGCGCCAACCAATCGGCCAACTGGCAATGGCAATACAAAAGTTGTTATCTTTTTAATGTTTATTGTATTTGTAAAAATCATAAAAATCCCAAAAATAAAGTAAAGATTAAAAAAGGATGAAGCAAAAAAATAAATAAACAGAACAAAAAAAAACGAACTTACACAAAAATTAAAAAAATAAAATACCCGGAAATAAAGAAAACAAAGGCTGGGCATGAATGCCAACAGCCGGTCAAGCATGACTTCTGATACCGAACAAGGATAATGGCTCATAGATTACGGATGCCGTTGCTGATGAGAAATAAAAAAAATAAAAAAAAAATATGCGAAAAGGTTGCTTTTTGGCTAATGCCAAAAGCCAACAACAATGAAATGTTATATACCCAATGCATAACAATAATACTAAGCATGCTGTTGTTGTTTTTTCATTTTTTTTGTTGTTGTTATAGCTGGCGCGTCTCACACACAAGTCTAATAATTTAAAATTTAAATTTGAAAAATTTTTAATCCGATAAAGCTCGAATTTTGTAATCGAAGTGAAAGTAAAAGCAAAAGCAGCGGCAGCGGCAGCAGCAGCAGAAGCAGAAAATTGTATGCAAAGCAAAAGGCAGCATTCAAGGTGGAGCAGCAGTTCAAACAACAGCAAGAGTTCGGCCATATGGTAAAGGGTTAAAGGAAATCGCTTGCCAGACGCGCCAGGATGCGCTAGCCGCTATCATTACAAGTTTGTTGTTTTTTTACAATAATTTATTTTTTTCCTTTCGCTGCTTCTTCTTCTTGTATACGCTTTTGTTTTTATAGCAAGGACGCTGTTATCCTTTTTAGCGAGTGCCAGCATTGCTTGTTCTTAGTCGAAGTATTCGATGTGGCAGTGTTGGTGGTGGTGGTGGTGGTGTTGACACGAGCTCGCCTACAACTTTTACCTCTATGCAAGCAGCGTTGCCATCACCGAATTAAATCGCTATGATCTCTTGTATATGGCGCAAGTCAATATTTCGACAAAGTTAACCCTTTGAATTTTTTGTTTTTTTTTGTTTTCCCTAGTCATGTTACCCGGCTGATGATAAGCAGGAGTGAAATGATATGCAATCGATTACACTGTGCAATAAAATTTAATTTATTTATTTTTTTAAATAGTGGTCTTCGTCGATTAAAAGTGGTTGGGTATGTTGTACTCTGCTTTTGAAGTTTCTGAATCTGTTTTAGATGAAGATCAAAATTTAACATTTCTTAGAATGAAACGGGACTTGAAATTACAATATGCTCGCATATGAGTTATGAAAAAAGTTGAGGAATTTTTTGGAGTATTTTTGCTCTTTTATTGAAGAGCGTTTTTATTATGTACTCTAAGCAATTAGTTTTTTTCTCTAAAAGGCACAAAAAAGACCCATACTTAAAAGAGATAGAGGGTTAATGTGTTTCAAACATAATCCTCGCATTATTCAACGAAAAAATTTTAAATATATTTTATTCCTAGATGTAGAAACTTTTGTGATTTTTGAAGCTGTTTAACCCTAAAAATGTTCCTCGTTCTTTAAAAGATACAAAACAGATATGTAAGTAAAGGAAGTAGTGGGTTAATATGCTCCAAATAATTATTCTCGCAGTATTCAACATACAAATTTTAAAGATATTTTATTTCTGAATGCCAACTTTTTGAGATTTTTCGAGTTGTTTATTCAACGTAAAAATTTTGGATGTATTTTATTCCTAGATATTTGAAGGAGATAGAGGGTTAATATGTCCCAAAAATTAATCCCACATTTTTAATATATTTCATTCCCGGATTTTTGTGATTTTTCAAGCTGTTTAACCCTAAGGTCCTTATTCTTTGAAAGATACAAAAAAGGCAAATAAGTGAAGGAGGTAGTGGGTTAATATGTTCCAAAAATTATTCTCAACGTAAAAATTTAAAATTTTTTTTATGCCTGGTTATAAAAATGCTTGTGGTTTTTCAAATCATTTAACCCTTAGAAGGCTTTTTTGTTCTTTAAAAGAGGCAATATAGACCCATATGCAATGGAAGTAGTGCATTAATATGTTCCAAAAATTAGTAAATAAAATAAGCCATTAATAAATTCAACGATTACCCTCCTTCACGCCCAACCAACATAGGGGGCGTAGTCCACATGATGTACAGATGATTTTGGTTTTGGTGGTGGGCCTAGAACGACGAGAGCTCGAGATCTGAAAATATTCAGCTACAGAAAAAGATAATCATCAGCTGAATAAAGAGTTCAAAGTACGAGTATGCCATCGTCAATCATTTACTGAGAAAGGACCGCAAATATACTTTTCTTGATGGTAAGAAGCGGGTCCGATATATCAAAAATGCTGAATGGAAGAAAAAATTTTGGCAGAAGGAAGAATGGAAGAGAAATGTTTGATTCCTTAAGTTGGAAAGTTTTTTATATGGTTTAAGAAAAAATTAAAATGTCTTGATACTCTTGAGCGAATATTAAAAAGGGACTAGAAATCTAAACAAGATCAGTTCAATAGTAAGTTCCATGCTCAGAAATCCACATAAATAATAAAAAAATCCTCTAACTCCTAGTTGGAGCATAAGGCGCCATAAAATTGTATATTTATTATACCTTAGCTCATTTGACCTTAGAGATCGTTTGATTTCATGTACATTTTGATCCAAGTAAAAGTAAAACTTTGATCTCTCTTAATTCCTTTCTACTGATCTCTATGAATTCTCTTCCCTAATGGGATCGAGGCCACCGTAGCCGAATGGGTTGGTGCGTGACTACCATTCGGAATTCACAGAGAGAACGTAGGTCCGAGTCTCGGCGAAACACCAAAATTAAGAAAAACATTTTTCTAATAGCGGTCGCCCCTCGGCAGGCAATGGCCATGAAAAAGCTCCTGATATAAAATATCTGCCATTCGAGGTCGGCTTAAAACTGTAGGTCCCTCCATCGATTTGTCGAACAACATCAAGACGCACACTACAAATAGGAGGAGGAGCTCGGCCAAACACCCAAAAAGGGTGTACGCGCCAGTTATATATCTATATATTTGATCGGATCCAATAAAGCGCTTCCAACGGTCCCGATCGTTCGCGACTTTGACTTCGCTGAAAGAGTTCCCTGCAGCCTCAAGTTCTTTTTCGAGAGATCTCTTTCAAGTGCACTTAAGGCATCTTTTTTTCTACTGCCTTGCGGGTTCCAATCGAGTTCTTGCAAAGAATATTTCTATGGGGTCTTTTCGAAAAGTATGGCCAATCCCCCTCCACTTGCTCTGTCTGGATGGGCATGACAGCTATTGTTCCACGGCGTCCTTTACTCTAAGCCGCTGTTGAAACCTTATTCCTTTATTTAATGTTGCGCAGTGTTATTTTTAATTTCAAAAAAAAAAAATTATTTATAGAACTGGTTTAGCAGCGATTAGCTGATAGCTGATATGTCTGGTGACGATTTTAGTTGCTTTTTGTTTTCTTTTTTTTATATTGGCTCTCATTCTCGACACTCACACTCACACAGTATGCTAATATGCATTTTATCTGATCGCCATTAATATTTAACCCCTTCAATCGAATCGACATCCTCACATGCAAGCGACATCCTCTACAAAGCATCCCTGTATTCGATTAGTGAGCTCAGTATGCCATTAAAATGTGCAGCGAGAAAAGAATACCGAATTAAAAAATTAGATATCGAAATGCGTAGAAGAATAGCACAGAGAGAAATTCTTGTGTGTGAGTTTCCAGCAGAAATGCCTGTTAATTTTTTCTTGCAGTATAGGACGAAAATGCAACATTTAGTGCACTGCAGGTACTTTCCAAGTGGCTAAGTTGGCTTTAAACCTTATCGTTTGGATGGTTAAGAGCGAAAGTACGTAAGAGCTACACAAGTTATATATTATAAAGATATATCATACAACTTCTTCTTATTCTGTGCTTTCTATTATTTCTTATTCTGTAGGCTTCTTGCCTGTTTTTCTTCAGGCAATACAAATTACATTTCATTACAATAGTAAACATAAAATCCACTCAAATCACAGTTTCATTATAAAGAAATAAAACTAAAATAAAATAGAAAGAATTGTTTTCAATTGACGTAGATATCCAATTCTCCTTTTATCGATTTTGAAGTCTTCCCGTTGATTGTCTTTGTATCAATCATTCGATCACTGGGTGGCTTTGTTATATGGTCATTCCATGATCGTCTTCTGGTACTTACAAGACTAACAACTTCAAATATGCAAAGCATCAATTTAATTCAGTTTAATTTTATTAAAAACAAATTTAAATTTTTTTTTTTTGAAATTTTTTAATTAAATTTGTATCATCTTATTTTCTATTTGGAACCATAAGTCCTGGCAGCCAGTTTAAGCTCATAATTTAAGCTAATAATTTATTGTTATTTTCCATATATTAAATAAAAAATGTTTTAATTTTTAGTTTTTATTTATTTCCTTTTTGTATTTTTTGATATCTTGTATCATTTTCCCTTTGCTTTTTGGTTTTTCATTTAATTTAATTTATTTTTATTTCTTAAATTTTATTTTTAACTTATTTGTTTTTGTTTCTTAGTTTTTTATTTATTTTTCCTTTATTTTTTATTTGATGTTTATTTTTGGATATTTTACTTAATTTCATTTGATTTTTGGTGTTTCATTTTAATTAATTTCATATATTTTTTATTCAGGTGTAACTTATTTTATATTTTTTATTTATTTCTTTTTGTATTTCATGATATTTTATATCATTTTTTATTTGCTTCTCGGTTTTTCATTTGATCTAATTTGCTTATATTTTATAAATTTTATTTTTAACTGATTTGTTTTTTTTTTGTGTTCTAATTATTTTTTTAATTTTCTTATTTTTGGATATTAACTTTTGTTATTTTATTTGATCTTATTTTGTTTGGTTTTTATCAATTTTTATTTGATTTCTTAATTTATTTTATTTTAAATTTTTTTTTTTGTATTTATTATATTTTATAAATTTGTTCATTTTTTCTTGTTCGGTATTTTATTTACCTTTTTTAGGTTTTTCCTATAGTTTTGTTTTATTTGCTTTCATTTTAGTACTTGATTGGTGTTTTACAAATTTTTAATTTATTTTCTAATGGTCTAATATTTTGGCTGTTTTTATTTCATAAAATTTTATATAATTTTATTTTATTTGTTTTTTTTTTTATTTCATTTTATTTCATTTAATTTATTTGTTTATTTATTTGTTTGTTTTCTATTTTTTGGTGATGTTTGCTATTTAAGGGTGCCACATAGACCGCAAGTTGGGTCCCTAGAGCTCATTATGTTATATGATTTCCCCACCTAACCGAGATTTTTACTATAGATTTTGGTCCAAGATATTAATTCATTTCGAGAATTTAATGAGAGATTCGATTTTCAGGTCCGAGAGTACTGAAAGAGTGTCAATTGTTGGAGAGCCTAGAAGAGCGAGTCGACTTCTGGCTAAGCCGGGACAACTGCACAGCAAATGCCTGCTCGATACTTCCTCATCTTCGTCCTCGCAGTATCTGCACAGGTCGTTTTGTGGAGCCCCGAGCCGACGTGCGTGAGTGCCCAAAAGGCAGTGGCCGGTGATAAGAGATGTTATATGCCTTAGTTCGTGTTTCGAAAGACTTATAAGGGTTTTTGTCTGTTTCAGATTGTAGAATGGCCAGATTTGTCTGGTCGTAACGCAAGTAGTTTCCACTCGCCACCTCCGATCAGCAATGCTGTGAAATTCTCGGTCGATGAGCATTTTACATGTTGAGAGCGGAATGTGGATTGTGGGTAAGTTACTAACATTTGATTGCGCAGCTCCAGCTCTCGCGAGCTCATCTGCTTTGCAGTTACCTTCGAATCCACTGTGACCCGGTATCCAGATAACTTGGACAGAATTATGAACACTTATCTCGTTAAGAGATAAGAGACAGGATCGAACCACATCTGAGTGGGTATAAGAGGAGCTGAGTGCTCGAACGGCCGCTTGACTGTCAGTGAAAAAGCGGATATCCTCTAGTGATATTCTATTTTCTAAGAGAGTTTTCGCAGCATATCAGATAGCGCATACTTCCGCTTGGAATACACTACAGTAGTCGGGCAATCTAAATGATAGATTGATGTGAGGGGAATTGGAAAAGATTCCAAATCCCACTTTACCATCTTGTTTTGAACCATCTGTGTATATAATCAGAGGGCCATCGATTTCGGTAAAATTTGTCTTCCATTCTTCCCTGGTTGGGAGTGAACAGGAGAATAGCAAGGGTGGTGATGGAAGACTTACATGATAGTCTATGTCAGAAGAGATAACTGTGTTCCTGTTCAGTATGGCCGAATGGCCAAGATACTTTTTCCATTTCGATATGGCATTCATGCCTGTTGCTGCTTTCGCTGCAATCGCTTTGCCAGCCAGATCAGTAGGGAACAAGTGAAGCAACGTATTTAAAGCCTCGTAGGGTTATCCTGTTATCAGGGGGCAAGCTGTTCTTTGGACTCGATCAATTTTGGCTACTCTACACCGTTTTCCGAGTGCTGTCAACCATACAACCACACCGTAGAAGAGTATCGGTTTGATGATCGAGGTATATATCCAATAAATGATCCGAGGTGAAAAACCCCAGGTTTTGCCTATATCATTATGTAATTTAATTTTTATTTATTTTTTATTTGTTTTTTTAATATTATATATTGCTTTTTAAAACTTATTTAATCTAATTTTTTTAGATTAATTTTTTTTATTGTGTATTTCATGACGTTTTATTTATTTTGTATAGCTTTTTTATTTATTTTATTTCAACTCAGTGAATTCGTTTTTTTTATTTTTTCATCTTTTTGTGTTTATTGCTAGTATTTATTTAATTTTTTTTTTCATTTTATGATATTTGATATAATTTTTTTGTTAGTTTTTGTTTGTTTGATTTTGTTTTTGAGTTTTGTACCGTTTTATTTCATAAAAGTTCTGTTAATAGTTTTTTTATTTTCTGAGTTTTATTGGTATATGTTTTTATTTTATAATATTTCATTTAATTTTCGAGTCGAAGATTTCGAGCTTTCTCTTTATTAGTAAAAAATATTTTCTTTACGTCTGTCATCACATCACGCACATCCAGTAATACGTCTTTAACACACAAATACTCTCCACTAGCAATTTAACGATTAACCACGAAAGTCAAAAATTTCTCCCAGTGCCTTTCACGTATCATTCACCACTCGCGCAGCCAAGTGAAAGGGGTGTCAAAAGTAAATGAAAGGGGTGTGATGCTGTTGATTAGTTCAGCATTTATCGAGTATGCCAAGAGATGATAACGAAGCGAAGAACAATACCCACACCCGGAGAGGCTGGCAAACGAAAACAACAAGGATAATTAAAAACAAGAAAAATGCACGGCAACGAGTTCTCTTCTAGGCAGCATAAACGAGTGGAAGGGGTTGTTGGGTTCGCAAATAAAACAAAAGGACAAGCATGCAAATGCAGGATAAACCTCTCGAATGGGACTCTTACGGCAGACGCAACTATAAGAAGCCCAATTTTATGACATTCCGCGACCAACTCGGGCTCGCGCTGCCTGTGCCACGTTACTAGTAGAAATAAAAGAAACAAATTCGAATTTTAATCAATTCGCGTCTGTTAGCATTTGCATATATGAAAATTCACAGCAGTGCATGAAAGTCTATTGGTGCTATTTCCTACCCGCACATTTTATTGTTTCAGTCTACTATTTGAGCGCGAAGAGGTCGTAAAAAATGGCTTGAGACGAGCGCGTGCACGCAAAACAACAACAACAGCGGGTGGTCTGGTTGAAGGGTTAACTGACTGGCTGGTGCGTGTAGACTATTCCATGCAACCGTCGCGCTTTTTTGTGTACCTTCTGTATTTCGATTCGCCGCTTCGATGTGGCGTCCTTGGCTGGTAAGTGAGTTTTCCACGTTATTCTTTTAATTCTTTTACCATTTTCTTTTTTTTGTTTGTCTGGTTCTTCCTGTTTTTGTTGGGCTACGCTTGACTTCCGTTTGCGGCGTCGGAAGTTAACACGTGAACGGGTTATTATTTCACGCGATGACCCGCAATGCCGCTGCGACGCCTTCGCCATTAGGTAAAGTATATTTCAGGTTCAGCTGTGACGGCCTTTGGTGGTTTTTCTTTCAATTTTTTTTTTTAGATTTTTAAATGGTCTTTGGTATAACTTCTAGAGTGGGATATTATGGAAGTGGCAGGGGTAAATAATGAAGACAAAGCTAACATTGGCTATTTGCAGTTTTCTTATAGAATAATTTTCTAATGGAATAATCTAAACTTCGTTGATTACAAATGATTTTTGGAAATTTTATTTTCAGCAGATTCAGCTGCGCTCAACCAGCGGCTATTCAAGAGCGCTAATTAGAGTACTTCAGTTATTGTATCTGGTGTCGCTTAAGTTCTTATGGCGATTGACGCATTTAAGAGCTTTAACAAGTCCACTAGTAGATCTGCCTAAACTCCAGCGAAGCCAGTCTGCTTAATTTTGCATTTCAAGTCCTTTAGAATGAGTGAAAGCCTAAAGTTCAGCGCCCATGAACTGATTCTACCACGACAGACTTGCAATCGATTATTTATTCATTATAGAAGAAATCTTGAAAGATACCAGAGAAACGCGATCAACCAGAACATCTGCGTGCAACTCCAAAATAGCCAAAACTCCAATATAGCTAAACACTTTACAAGTTGTTTGACGCCAAATGAAGTGTTGGTCTGCGAAAAGATTTATTTTGGAATATTTCAAAACTAAACTGAAGCGGCTATCACGCCAATCATGAAAAAGAAGAAACTGAAGGAGAGAGAAGGCATAGACCTTTTGAATCTGCAGACACTATCGAAGACCTTGACTGCGAAAAAAAACTGGAAAAAGCGTACTGAATCAGAGCTGGGGACGGCGTTCGAAAAAACCAGACGAACTTATGCAGAGGATTCTAGAAAAAGGTTCTAAGAATAAGTTATGGGTCACTTACTGAAGTGCTGAGTACTGAGTACTGAAGACAGGCGAAATAATAAAAATATACAATAGTAAAAAGTGGGCGGGATGCCTTGTCTGAATATGAAAAATTGCATTATTTCTAAGAATCTAATTAGTGTTACACTTACCTTCATTCTTTAGTATTTGCCATGCAATTCTTTAGATTTTAAACATTTGGCACTAAATCTGAGCAGCTGTCCATGCCTTTGTTTTTGGGTGTTTGGCCGAGCTCTTTCTTCTATTTGTGGTATGCGGCTTTGTATTTCTCCACAAATGGAGTGACCTACAGTTTTATGTCGACTTCGAACGGCAGCTGATTTTTTCATGAGGAGCCTTTTCATGGCAGATATGCACTCGGAGGTTCACCATTGTCGCCGACGAGCGACCGCTATTTGAAAAAGAAAAAACTGTTTCGATCATTTGGTGTTTCGTGCCCAGTATTTCGAATCCATACACTTCCGAATGGTAGTCACGCACCAATCCATTTGGCTACGACGGCCGCTACATTGTTGTTTTTAAGAAAGCCAGCGGGAATTGTTTGAGAAATCTTCTATGTATTTATTGTACAAAAATAAATTAATTGTACCGGATAGTCGCTACTGGAGCCGCAGACGAGCCAGGAAAAGCTGGCTGAAGCATTGCTTCTCTCAGATTGTATTTTTTAGGCGTGCTTAATTAGTTCCTATTGAAGAAGTTGTGAAAAGTGTACAAGTACAAAATCAAGTAAATACCTTCCAGGTAGTCTCAGAAAATCCATACCTGAGTCTCTTTCTCAATCTATCAGACTGAATTTCAGCCATTTTGGAGGCTTTAAAGTAGCTCATAATCAAACTTTGGAGAGAGGTTTCTTTCGCAATACGTAATTTCTTGACCCTCGTAAGAAAATTAAAAATCAACTAAGTTTTTTAACATTTTGAAAAAATTTAAGAACTACTAAAAGTTTTAAAATTTTTAAGAAGTTAAAAATCCTAAATAATTTGAAACCTTACAGAGCACTATTTTATGAATATCGAATCCGAATGCGAAAGTATCAAAATCGAATTTTCTTTAAGAGTGTTTTTCAAAGCAACAACTAAAAAATTAAATTTAAATTTTTTTCGCGAATTCCATTCAGAAACTAAAAAAATAGAATTGTATATTGCTTAATTTAGGTATGCCTAGAGTTGCAAGGATATTAAAGGATATGTTTTTAAATTTGGTCTTGAGGTCTTTTTTTTAAGAGAAAACAATGGAATGTAATTTTTTTTTAAATTTTATTAAACATTTTTTTAATTAATTCAAATTTTATTTAACTCATTAAAAATTTAAAACTGTTAAACATTTTTTATATGTATAATTTTTAATATTTGATTCGTATTACAAATCTTTAATAAAAAAATTTTTAAATGTTTAATAAATTAAAAACATTAATAAATAATTAATAAATTAAAGAAATATATAATAAATGGGTCTGCAGCGAAAAATAAATTTGTGAAAAATTGTTTTTATAAATTTTTTTTTTATTAAAATCTAAAACTTTTTTTTAATAAATATTTTTTATATATATAATTTTTTATATTTGAATTGTGAAAAAGAAATTTAATAAATTAAAAAAAGAGAATAAAAAAATTGTAATAAAAAAAAAATAAAAATGTTTAAAGAAAAAAAAAATTAATAAAAATATATACAAATTTTTAAAAGAAAAAAAAAATTATTATTTTTATTAAATTAAATTAATTAAATTATTGTTTTCTATAAATTTTTTTTAAATTTATTAAAATTTTTTTTGACACAAACCAAATATAAAAAATTATATATAATATTAAAAAAAAAATGTTGATAAAACAAGTGTTAATTTTTAATACAAAAAAATTTTATAAAAATAATTTTTCCCAAATTTCTTATTCGCTGCAGACCCATTTCTGTTTGGTACGTGATTTTAATTGAATTTTTGAATGATTTTTTAACTTTTCTAATACTAGGGAGAAGAGTACTCAAAAATCAAACTAAAAAAGTGCTCGTGAGTACCCCTCAGTAGCTATAAATAGCTGTAAATAAAATTGAATTCCTTTGACAATAATAAAATATATGTTTTTTAATTTGACTTTGAGTCCTTTTCTCTGAAGCATTTTATGCAAGCATAATTAAAATTTTTTTGCTCCCTAATTTCTTCTACTTACTTTGCTAAAACGAAGAGGTTACAATGGTTTGGGCATCTCTTCAGAATGGACGAAACCAGGATAATGAAAAAGACCTGCAACTCTGATATGATGGGCACTGGAAAACGCAGAAGACCCCGCGGAGGATGGATTGATGATATCCAAGATGTCTTACGATGAATAAATGCCAGAAGAAGCGATGCAATGAACCAAGACGTACGGGAGATATTGTAAAGGAAGCACTAGCTCACCCCGAGCTGTAATTGCTACGATGACGATGACTTCCATTTCAAACTTTTGTTATTTTCCTAAGTAACTTCTATTTGATTTTTGAGTGGCTTTTTAACTTCTCTAACCTGTGTGAGGTAGTCAAAAGTCAAATTTAAAAATCTTACTTACCTACTTACTTACTTAGATGGCACTACAACCGTATGTCGGTTTTGGCCGAATCTAAATTCTTGCGCCATCTGGCTCGGTTTTCTGCTTTCTAACGCCAGTTGTTGACACTGAGTGCTGCCAGGTTATGCCTCATTTGATCTGCCCAACCTAAATTAGGTCTTCCTGTTCCTCATCGTCCACCAGTAGGTTCGCTCTCGAAGGTCTTCCGTGCCGGAGCACTTTCGATCATCCTCGAGACATGGCCAAGTCAACGCAGCCGCTGTAGTTTTATAACTTCACATGCCAACATCTCGGTATAGCTTTTACAACTCGCTGTTCCATCAGATACGGAACTCATTCTCGCCTACGCCAAGAGGACCAAAGTTTTTTCCGAAATTTTTTTCCCGAACTCTCTCAACAGTTGTCGTCATCGTACAAGCTTCTGCGCCATATAAAAGGACTTTAGGCTTTTGTACAGCAATGTTTACGTTTTTCGAGAGGGCTCTACTTCTCAATTACCTACTGAGCCCAAAGTAACACCCGTTGGCAAGAGTAATGCTTCGTTTAATCTCTAGGCTGACGTCATTCTATTCGAGAACTCTTTGTATGTTGACAGCAGGTACTTTGCCTTACTTCCGTTCACCACAAGACTCACTTTTCCTGCTTCCTTCTCCAGGCTAGATAGGATATTAGGGCAGTAGCATATTAAAGAAATCACACCAAAGGGGACTACCTTGTCTAAAAACTCGCTTGGTATCGAACGGCTCGAAGAGGTCCATCCCGATCTTGACCGAGCTTATTGTAGCGCTCAACGCCATTTTACACAGCCGTATAAGTTTTGCGGGGATACCAAAGTTAGACATAGCGGCATAGAGGCAACTGCTTTTCATGCTGTCGAAAACAGCTTTGAAATCGACGAAAAGGTAGTGTGTGTCGATTTGTCGTTCGTGGATTTTCTCCTTGAATTGGCGTATCGTTAGGATCTGGTCAATAATAGACTTACCAGCCCTGAAGCCACACGGATCAAGTCCAATCAGTTTTTTGACGATGGAAAAATCGACTGTTGAATATTCTTCAGAAATTTTAAATTAGTTTCTAAAAAGTTTTGTATGTTGTAAATTTTTGTTTACAATGAACTCTGGCGGAAGTTAAAAATAAACTTAGAAACCCTAAACATTTTTAATTTTACTGATTTCCTTAACAGTTTTTTAGTTGTAAGCCCTGGCAGCTTGTGTAATAGTGGTTTATTGTTATTTTCCATATATTAAATGAAATACAAATTTTAAAAAAGAAAAGTGCTTAAAAATTAAATTTCAAAATTTTTCGTGAATACCCTTCAGAAAATAAAAACATTTTGTTAAGAAAAATGTTATATAGCCTAAGTACGCGTAAAGTTGAATTTTACTTTTCCTTTTTTTTTGACAATGAAACATAAATTTTTTAGTTTGCCTTTGAATCTTTTCTCATGAAAAAATTGTAAATAAAAATATGTTTAACTTAAAAAAATCCTGAATTCAATTATAGAAGGTTAGGTAAGTAAGCAGCTTTCTCGCTTCCTCTTGACAAATCGGCTCTTTTATTTGAAAACATGTTGCTTCTTTACAAATATACGTAAATGACTTATGAAAAAACTTTTAAAGTGTAGTAAAAATTAAACTTTTGGTGGAAATTATTATGTTGGCAACACCGTTTCCATTTTGACGCTTCGCCTTATTATTATTCGTTGAAAATCGTAAACATTCAAACTGTAAACATTTGAGTAAGTATCATATTACGATAAAATCGAATTAATTTTCAAATTAATAACGTTTCTAATTATTTGGGTCGATGGTGGTCGTGCTTCTGAAATAGTCGGATAGACAAGCAGTTATCAAGGTCACCTCGGATATATGGGAAAACGTCAAAATAACGTGCGAGGACATATACAGACTGAGCGAGCTGGCGGGTACAACCAATACAATATTCCAATTATGTGGGTGCCATGAAAGAACGGAAAAAATAAAGAAATATTTATTATTTGAAAATCTTCGGCAATCTAAAATGTTCATTGACGTCCCACATAGACCAAACTTCAAATTTCTTTTTACTATTGACGAACTGTTTTAACAGTTGCTCTCTAGATCCTAAAAGCTGAAGTGGAACTTAAGCTAGGGGGCATTTGGGGCTATTGTTGACATAATCACACGATCCATTCCTTTGAACAATTATGCTTCAGTAAGACAATCTTCATGAAGGTGGTCCTATCGAGTTCAGCCCTAAGAACATTACTCGCTGTATTAATGCGATGGTCCACCTGCTTGAGCTTCAGAGACTTTAGGGATCATGGGACAATATGGACTGTTTGGAACATTGCTGTGATACAATAAAAAAAATATTCGCTATGATAAATGTAGCATTCACATGCAACGAGTGTATCCTAGCATTGGAGTGCCAGGTGGTACTCCCTAATAGATATATTTCAGACCAACAGTGTATCATTAAGTATGTATAAAAGGGTATTTTATCCCTTAGCAGCACTCACAATATATGTACCTATACTAGCAAATTGTGCACTGAAATACGTAGATCCATAAATTGAGTCGGCAATTGTAAATCTTTTTTTCATAAGATAGCAAAATAATAAAATAAATTCCTAGTTACTGTAAAAGAAACGGAGCCAGTTAGTTTCGTCGGCCTCAACATTACCACGATCAACTAATATTGAAGTATTTCGTGCTGTTAATAGAAAGCGTTAAGTTATTCAGAAATGAGTAATATATGCATTCATTCACCTAATAAATATCTTCGTAATCTATATTTAAATTCCATAGGACTAGGATTGTCATACAACCCGCCTTTGGCACGCATCGCCCCGAAAATATGCTCCAGTACATCCTGATTTAATCGATTAGTCAGAATGCACTGAAAGCAGTACTTTTCCTGAACATAACGATATAAGTCCCTGAGGGACTTGTTGCTTAGTTCTATGCCTCTTTGAAAAGGCAACATTGAAATTCGTCCATAAGAGCGTGTTTCATCGTTCAAGGCGCCCATCTTACTTATAATTTCATCCTGCTGGCCCAAGTCCATCCCATAGGGCTTTTTTGCAGCAGCAGTTTGAAAATTCGAAAACTTTGTATTGAAAATATCGAACCAATCATTCACCGTATCAATGAACTCTGCTGTTTCCATGGGCTGATACATATCGAACCCCAACGCATAACACCTTCGGATTGCACTTGCTGTGGTGTGCGAAAACAACTGTGCTGCTAACTTCACCTTCTGGCGGCCTGAATGATGCACGGTTAGATGCAGCTCCGTCAGCTTGTGCGTTATTCGAGCATCGGAGAATGACGTATACGCAAGAATCTGAGCGATAGGTCTTGCCGTTAAGAGCGTGCCTTTGTATAAATACCCGGTGTCGATGAAATGATTTCTTAACAGTTTCAGCTAATGTGAAACATCTGCGAATACGAAAACCTTTCCGTCTGTCGCCGGGTGGGCAAACCATGTTTGATCGAAATTTAAATAAGTATCGAATAAAGCATCTTAACCGGTGCAATAAACAAAAGAAGAGAACAATAAGCATTCGATAAGATAATTGTAAGTAAAGTATGCAATGCTTTGGGCGTCTAACTGTGTTTCTGCGTATATATAAATTTATCTTTTTTTAACACAGATTTTATACTTGTAACTTTGCAGGTAATCTCATTAAAAAATCAAACCTATGATTAGCGGACGTGACGAAATAAAAGTGGATTTTCCTCGTAAAGAGTTTCCACTATTCTCAAGTTGTTTTATTTATTACTTCAGTGTAGGTTTACAAGTGGCACATATAGATTCCAATCCGATGCATGGTCAAAATACATATATATATGACACAAATCCATGGGAATAGTTAAGTTAAAAATATAAATAATTAAGCACCACTTATAAAATAACATAAAATTATTCTATGGCTTACAACGACCTTTTTCAATTTTTTACTACATTTTCAGAAAGGGTATAAACTTATGCCCTTTTTTCCCTTGCTTCCAAATTGCATCAATGGATTAAGTAGCATCCGAAATCAGTTGTCAAACTTTACTTAACCTTGTATAATTGAATCATG
>JAYXIM010043018.1:0-15938 GCA_037575425.1 Anastrepha fraterculus
GGCGCGTGCACTTCTGTTAGATATTTGGCCGAGCTCCGCCTCCTATTTGTAGCGTGCGGCTTGAAGTTGTTCCGCTAATGGCAGAATCAACGAAGATCAAAAGCCGAGGGATTCAGTTATAGGGCTGCTGATCATTAAATGACTAGGGGTTGGACATTTTTACTAAAAACATGCACCGGGTTTATTCGACTCGATTCTTGCTTTGTTCAAAATTTTTTTGGAAAAATATAGAAACTCACACCAACAGAATTTTATATTTTCATATTCCGCCACACAGCTCTTAGGAGCAATAAATTTGCATGCATAGAATCCATTCGTTTCAACTTCTCCACTGACGAATGTACTTATGTGAGATGTTCAATAGACTGTTTTAGCGTACTGAATTTCGATTACCTATTCAACTATTGCCCAGTTATTTATGCATGCACGAGTATGCGTTTGATATTTTTATTTTTGGCCTGCTCGCTTCAATTACCGCCTAGCGCTGCTAATAGCGCCACTTTGCTTATTTTAGCTTTGCTGTTTCTGTTTCTGTTTTGGTTTTGGTTTTGGTTTTTTATTTTTTCTGCGCGTGTTGCCAAAAGTCAGGGATCCTTATCAGTATTCATTCATTTGGTTTTATTTTGCAATTTGTAGCAAATACGCACCCATACATAGAAGATTTTGATATAGAAAAATTTATTTATTCATTAGTATGACAAAGCTTGAGCATATCTTATAAAGCAATAATTTTTTTTGTTTATTATTGTCTATTTTCGTTTCTTTGTTTTGATACAAATATTCATACATACATATGTACGTACATAAATATTTTCTGAAGAAAAACGTAATTCTAAATTAAAAAAATTTTTTTTCGTGCCTATGTTTTTCTGTGCCACTAAGATAATCCGCTCTGATGAGAGCTCTTGACGAGAACTCCGAACTGGCGATGTTTCAAAACGGTAGCGTCTCATTCACCACCAACGCAGACGTAAGGCAAGGTTGTCCCGTGTCGCCCGTTCTCTTCGTCATCGTCCTAGACGACGTTATGAGCCATTTGAGAACATCTTGGGGTCAAGGACTGTCACTCCAGCAGCATTACCCGTACATATATGGGAAATGTTTATCTGCTACAACAGCAACAACAAGACTTGGAATTATGAAATCTGTCTCCTCTTTCACTCACTGGTATGCAAGCGAAGGCGGACTAGTCACTCTGCCACG
The DNA here is from genome assembly GCA_037575425.1 of Anastrepha fraterculus. NCBI lineage: Eukaryota > Metazoa > Arthropoda > Insecta > Diptera > Tephritidae > Anastrepha > Anastrepha fraterculus. Next base: position 1,204 of record JAYXIM010043018.1, read on the forward strand.
CACTGTCGGATTGGAGGTCAAACCAAAGCTATGAGCGTCAACCGCAATAAAGCAATACCTATAATGGTGGACACGTGGCCGGTGGAATCTGTCGAAAACTTCTGCTACCTCGGCTGAACTATCACGACATACGGCGGAGCAGATGAAGATGCCAACTACAGGCTAAACAAAGAAGGGGCGGCGTTCAGACGAACGCATACAGTATAGACGAGTTCGCCAACCTCCAGGCGCTCTAAACTGCAAATATTCAGCTCGTGTGTGAAGTTAGTGTTGTTATACGGAAGTGAAACATGGCTAGCAAGCCGCTTACTTTGGCAGCTCTGTAAGTCAATCTAGCGTCTAATTGCACTCCTAGGTATATGACTACTCTTTTTGCCCAGAAATTGACACCGAGTACTTGCATATCTACTTCTAATGGGGCACGTCTGTTTTCTCTGTGACCAGTTTCAATCCGTCGTCCTCTAGCCATGTCTGTACTGTGATCATCACTTCATTTAACTTCCTTTTGGCTTCGGCAGTATTACGAGCAGTTATTTCAGCTGCAATGTCGACTGCGCATCCAACTAAATGCACAACCTCAGGCATCTCTATTTGAAGAACTTCATCGTAGCTTATATTCCAAAGTTCAGGTCCGATTAATGATCCTTGGGCTTCACCTGCTGTTATTTGTTTTGTCTTGCATCATTCGCGGGTTTCGTATAAGAGTACGCGATTGCTTAGATAGCTGCAAATAATTCTCAATATGTAGATTATTTGGGACTAGGGTGGTAGAAACTGAGACCTGGTGGCTAAGTACTAAAATGGGGTACTTGAGACCAATGAACTTTGGAACAAATAAAAACTGTCTTTTTGAGACAAAAATATTCCTGTATAATACTCTAAGACTCGAATACAAAAAGACCGAAAATGTGATGAAAAATGGAAAAAGGTGACCCCTATATAAGTAAGTATAGTCGGCCAAATAAGAAAAACAAATGTTCGAAATTGCTTGACAAAAATATATTAAGCTGAGGGCTGTCCCGCAAAATTTTCGTCCTTTTGATGTGGTGTGGTCTAATGTTTATACAAGGTGGCGCAAAATTAATCACCCTATAGAGCGCGACGAAAAGTTCAAAGAAAGATTTCCACCATTCAAAATACAATATATTTTTTATTTAGTAAAAAAGGTTATTCCAAAACAAAATTGGATGATTAATATCATGGAATAATACCATATTTTTACTCAGAGACCTTCTTGACAGCAGTGAATATTCATTATTATTCCTTGAATGAGGTATATCTCTCTTTAACCGCGATTTCTATAATTAGACTGGACTTCTTCTTCTTCTTAATTGACGCGATAACCGCTTACGCGATCTTAGCCGAGTTTAACAAAGCGCGCCAGTCGTTTCTTTCTCGCGCTAACCGGCGCCAATTGGACACACCAAGTGAAGCCAAGTCCTTTTCCAGACTGGACTACTGTCTATTTTTAAAACATTTTGCGCCCTCTTTTATTTAACTACTATCAGTGCACTCCATAATAACGATAAACAAATTTTGGTTATCTCGAAAAATTTGTTACACTGTCGGTCTGATACACCAATCGAAAAGAAGCCACAAGCCCTTTGGGATTATAAATTTTGATATTTAATTTTTTCAATTAATTTTCAATAAAAATGTAGTAAATTATTTAACTAAGGCCATATTAATCAAAATTCAAGCCTCTTACGAAATTCAGAAAAAAATCATCAAAATTTCAGACATTCTAACCAGAATTTTTAAAGTTTTATAAACCATTTAATTTAATATTAATTTATAATATCAGTGAAAGTTTGAAGTGCCTCAAAAATCGCGATGATTTTGGATAGTTTCTTTGCTCACATTATTGAACCTTTCATCCATAAAAATTTGTTTGGTTTTTTTTTGTGATGGGTGTGTTTTTTGTAGCTTAGCGCATACGTTCTCTTACATTTGTTGTAAAGTTTAAAATGAAGCAAAGTGAAGTCAAATAAATTAAGAAGATTTAAATAAAGACTAAGAGACTTTGCTCACCGTAAATTACCAGCTTTGAAAATACAAACAAAAAATACTAAGTGGCGCAAAATTAATCACCCTATCGAAAGCTTTATAAATTTTGCACATGGCATCATACGTCAACCAGATTTGACACTTATGAACTAAACAGCTGGAGACAAGCAATGGAGCGCTGGAGGTCCAAATAAAGGGTTTTCCAATAAGAGGTGTTATTTCGACATTCAAAGAAAAATGGTATTTTTTTATATAAATGATCGGATGTTTATTTCATTATAAAGAGGAAGGACTATTATATGCCGTTAATAGTGGAAAATAACATCAGGCAAATGACCACCACGACCACGCTTAAAGGACAATATCCTTTTCATGAAATTTTCCATAACCGAATTGCAAAGTGGCTGCCCAATGTCCTCGATAGCCTCACGAATTCCATCTTTGACTTCTTGAATCGACGCTGGGCTGTTGACGTAGACCTTCTCTTTCACGTGGTCCCAAACAAAAAAAGTCACAAGGTGTTAAATCACAAGATCTCGGTGGCCAATTGTGATCACCTCTTCGAGAGATAGCACGGTCCGGAAACTTTTCCCGTAAAAGATCAATGGTTTCGTTGCTTGTGTGGCACGTAGCGCCGTTTTGTTGAAAATAAACGTTGTTCAGATCAATACCATCCAATTCCGGCCATACAAAATCGTTAATAATCTCTCGAAAACCCTATAAAGATTTGCAACACTAAAAACTATTTTTTTATTCGGTAAAAAAGCTAGCCAAAAACAAAATTGGATGATTAATTTTGCGCCGCCTTGTATCATGTAATGCCTAATTTTCTATTTTAATTATGAGACAAATGGAATTTAGTCACGCCAGTTGGCTACCACAGCCACTGTAGAAATACAGAAATCAACACTAAAACCTACCAAATTTCAGAAGTTGACCTAAATACAATTTTTTTAAATTTTATTTACAATTTTTTCCAATTTTCTTTACATTTTTTTTTTAATTTTTTTCTAAAACTAATTTGCGATGCAAAGTTTAGTGAATAATCGAGAAATCGAGAGTGTAATCCCTTGAAATCCCACGCCTATCTTTGCTCTTATCGTCAATTCTTTATTTGCAGTCAAGCCAATTGCAGCAGCATGACGTCACACGAGTGATATAAATTTGTATGTGCGTAGGTATGGCGGATTAAATCCATAAATGTTGTGCATGATTTCGATAAGCACCTGGAATTTCTTTATACCTCGGTTATCATTAATATTACTTTTATTTTTTGGACATGAGAATATACTTAATATACCCATTTTTATTAAAAAAAACTAATACCAAATCTAACGAAAAGGCCATAAATGCTGATCAATAACTACTTCAGTTGTCTAAAGCCATAAATAATAAACGTCTACTCGTATGTTTGTATGTATGCATGAATTTATGGTGGTATTTGGTAAAAGTAAAACTTATACAAGGTGTCTCGAAAAGCACGACGGTGGTAGACTCTGCGCACTGCATATATGAATAGATAGCTTCCGAACAAAGCTTTTTAAGCAATCTGAATAGTAGAGACAATTTTTCACACAAATTCCAGTTGAAAATACAAAGCTGAACAATATTGAAGCCACCAGCAAAAAATTCGTGTATGCCTAATCGATATTAATCTTAACCGTACTATGAATCTGAGTCATAATTTTATCACTTAAATATCTACTTATCGCCGGGAGATGGTAAACTATTTCCAAACATGCATCAGTTCATAGTTTTAGTAAAGGCTGATCACACCTTTGGACTATTACTTGTGGGGTTATGTAAAGTTTCAATGCTTTGTGGGTAAACCAGCGTCGATTGAGGCCTTGAAAGCGAATATTACTAAAGTTATTCAAGAGATACCGACCAAAGTCCTCCAGCTTGTCGTTCAAAATTGGTGTTTACGAATGGCCGAATTACGGCGCAGTTGCGGCCAACATTTGAAAGGGATTATCTTTAAAAGATAAATGTCAGGTATCCATTTGAATTTTCGTTGTTTTACTTCAATGTAAAACCCGGTACCTCTAAACTGATCTCCCTTTATGATGTTTTGCACTGTTTTTCTCTGCCAAATGACAGACCTCCTTGATATCCTTGCTAAAGAGACTGTGCGCCTTGGTGTACACTGGCTCAAAAAATGGAATGATTTATCACAGACTTTGAATATGAAGCTTCTAAATGTTTCTTCTGCTGCTTCCTTGCGGGCAAATATTCCACAGCTAATAGAAAAACTAATTGCCAAAGAATTCTCGGTATTTTTAAACTCAGAAAAAAATCTATGATACATTTCACGATTTGTATTCTGGGCTCGAATCATCGCATCAGTGAACGTACCACTCGTCTCTGAAAAATGCATATTTCGTACTATGGCATATGGGAACGAGTGCTGAACGTACTCGATTGATCGAACTGTCATTCGAACACCACCGACATCCGCCCGTAAACGATCAGATTTAACCAAAGATGTAAGTAAATTGTAAAAATATATAATTATATATGGTTTTTGTAATAAATTTATTATAGGGCGGATTTTAATAAAATCAACCCCACCCAAGCTCAAAAAATAAGCTGCCGAATACCGCGCAAGACAAATAGGCTTGGAGGAGCTAGCAACAAAACCAAATGCTATTGACCTCCAGCTAAAGATGCCAAGGTGTGGAGGAAGGGATTTTAGATACAATAATTTCAAAAATTATTATTATTCTTGGTTTTTATAGGTTTTTTGGTGATCAGAAGTATCAGGCGAAAAAAGGTTTTCTTAAACAAGGCATCCAAACAGCAGACTGGGGGCGAACGCTTTAGCGAAAAGGTAATTACCGCAAGTAAAGAGATGGGTTGTGAGGCAGCTGGAGACTTGAGGCTAGCGTAGAGCGAAATGAAAATGTACCAACATTTGGAAGTTCCTTAACTACGCAAGCACCAAACAGGGTAAATAATATCACCATCTTAAGTATGGTACAAAGATTTCACATAAATTTAATAGGAAGGAATATCTTATTTGGTCTCTTATTGTTCGGCCGTTTCAGGAACATGAAAAGAGAAGTTTGTAAATGAGCTAGAATAATTAACAATTTACATATTTACGCTATGTTTGGGAGTGCCAAAGGATTGCTCTTTTCCCTTAGCTGCCTCTGCTCTATTTTTTCATCTCCATCACTTTCACTAGAACTTATATATATCTAAAAACAAAGTCGGATCCATAACTATATAATATTTTAGTTGTATTTACATATTGAATTTTACAACAGTTTTGTCAGTTCCATTGGATTCATTGGTGATTCGGCTTATGCGATTGGCGTGTCACATAATTTTGTATCGTTGTTGATCGGCGCATGGAATTATCATTCGTCCCCTGGTCTATCACTTACAAATATCAGCTATTTCAGTGACGACTTGTCTACTTATGCTATAAGTTTTAACTTTTGTGGAAAGATATAAAGCTCTGTACAAATTCTTATCAAGCTACCTCAAATACAGGGACTATGTTCGTAATGAATTCTCGTAATTTTCTTGTTATTTGTTGTGTACTGATTAATTTATATTTTCATTTTAGTATTAGTTTTTTAATAATAATTGGCGCGTTCACCTTTTTTTGGTGTTTGGCCGAGCTCCTCCTCCTATTTGTGGTGTGCGTTTCGATGTTGTTCCACAAATGGAAGGACCAACAGTTTCAAGCCGACTCCGAACGACAGATATTTTTATGAGAAGCTTTTTAATGGCAGAAATACACTCGGAGGTTTGCCATTGCCTGCCGAGGGGCGACGGCTATTAGAAAAAAATGTTTTTCTTAATTTTGGTGTTTCACCGAGACTCGAACCTACGTTCTCTCTGTGAATTCCGAATGATAATCACGCGCCAACCCATTCGGCTACGGCGGCCGCCGTAGTAAATAAAAAAATAGCTATGTGCCTAAATAATATTTTTATTTATTATACCCCCGACTGACAACTAATTTTATAGTCGTACGTTCTATTATTTATTATTATGCCATTGTAATTATCTGAATTTAATATGAAATATAGAATAATAACAGCATATCAACAGCATCATCAAATAGACGCTTGTTTTTTATTTTTTCTTTCCTTTAATATTTTTTAAATAAAGCATTTAAACAAATTAATGCCCCTATCAGAATATTTACAATATTTGCAAATGGCGTCGTGCGTCAATCATCAGCAGCAGCATATGAACAGACAATCAATAGAGCGCGTAATGGTCAAAACAAAGATTTCCATGACTCAAAATGATTATGTTTTTTATTTAGTAAAATATTTATTTAGAAAAAAATTAAAAATTATTTAGTCAAAAACGAAATTGGATGATTAATTTTGTGCCACCTTATATATATCTAAATATATAATTAATACTTTCACCCTTTCTTTGGGACTTTCGCCCAGCTCCTCCTCATATTTGTGGTGTGCGTTTTGATGTTGTTCCACAAATCAGTTTTATCGCCTGCGAACGATAGATGGTTTTTTATGAGGAGCTTTTTAAAGCCAGAAATGCACTCCGAGGCTTAGGGAATTTTTAAATATCGTGAAATAAAATCTACGATACTACGATACGGAAGGAAGGAATTTTTCATTTACATGGGGCTCTCATTAGTTTGATCGTAACAGCTAACAGGGGACTGCGTTTACGTCGTTCACTGTTTTCAGCATAACAATTGCCTGCCGAGGGGCGGCTGCTGTTAGAAAAAATATTTCTATCATTTGGTATTTCATGCCGAAGGCACTACCGAGTGTTTGTCACGCACCCACTCAATCGGTTACAGCGACCGCCTAATAAAACACAGGGGGCATTTGCGAAGAGATACTAAAAGATTATATAATATTAAATAATGAGAAACTGCAAACATTTTAAACCAATTTTACGAAAAAGTGTATTTTACCCATGGAAATGCAATAATGAAATCTTTTCGAAATGAAGGACGATGGCAAATGCTCCGAATAGGAGCGATTAATGTATGTGCAGAGAAATGTTTTTTTTTCTTTTGTTTTTTAATAGCTCTTTAGTTCTTTTTCAGTGCAATATATGTACATATATGTATGTTACCAAAAAGTATAATATCTATTATAAGAAAATTATATTATATATAACCAACGACCAAAAAAAATGGGTAAAAAATTCGTACAGAAAATTATTTAGCAGATCGTGTCAATTCAACCGCGCGAATGTGAAGTCTTATAAAATATGTATAGTATGAGAAGAGAAGCCCGTACAAATGTCAAGTAGCGATTGGCAAGCACGATTCGTTCATGTCAAAACATGTGCGCGGGCAGGAGCAATTGTTGCAGTCTTCAAATTTATGCTCTCCACATATGCTTTTATTGCACTTCACACATGTAGACTTGGTCATTCCGCTCTCTGTTTTCATAAAATCGTCTGTTAATCTTTTTTGAAACTCATTTTTCCTTGCCTTGAAATAGCAGAAGCACAAAAAACACAAAGCTCTTTACCTCCAAATCGAGAACCAAATGTTGCTAAAAAGGAGGCTGCAAGTTATGTAAAGGTTCATTATTAGAAGAATGGAGTAACACGAGCTTCATTACTACACAATAACAACACTTTCTGCATACAACGAGATAGCATCGGCAAATGAGAATGCGATCGGCAAAGTGAGAAAATAACTTTGCTATGAAATATAAACTACATTTGTTTGTATGTTAGTCGAATCGGCTAACATTGGTGCTTTAGGGTTAACAGCATCTCATTAAGCGAAAATGTGCATCTGCTGTTATTTAGGGGGCATGGTAAATTGAGAACTTTGCAGCCGTTCCACAGCAGATTGGGACTAGTTATTTTCCCTACAAGGTACGTCCATACCTATAAACTCACATTTGTACCACTTACATGTGTATGTAACTAATTACGTATCAGGAAAATCGTTTTGAGGGCACTATTAATTTCAAGGGTTATCTGTTAACCTTTAGTGGCTATTTCTTTAAATAGCGTTGTAAATTCTAAATGTTTGTTATCTATAAGCGAATCTGCATTACTTAATGTGCGTATGCATGATGGAAATTCATACATATGTATATGAGTGTATACAAATACTTATGTATATATTAATTTGTTAGTCTCTCTCCTGTGCATTGAAGAAGTGCTGCTCACTGAGGCATTTAAAGCCTTGTTTTTGGCACTTCAAAGTAAAATTCCCTTTTATTTGTAAAAATATGTACATATGTACAGAGAGAACGTCGGTTCGAATCTCGGTGAAACACCAAAATTAAGAAAAAAAAACATTTTTCTAATAGCGGCTGCCCCTTGGCAGGCAATGGCAAATTTCCGTATGTATTTCTGCCATGAAAAAGCTCCTCACAAAAATAAAAGGGATATCTGCCGTTCGGAGTCAACTTGAAACTGTACTCCATTTGTGGAACAACATCAAGACGCACGCCACAAATAGGAGGAAAAGCTCGGCCAAACTCCCAGAAAGGGTTAACGCGCCAATTATAAATAAAGGGGGGTTAAGTTTCAAGGGCCGGTGTTAATTTTGAATAAAATACATTTTTTTAGGAAATTATTGTCATTTCTCTTTATTATGATAATATTGGTATAGCTCAATTACGTATGAAACAAAATATCGGCCAAATGGCCGCCGCGGCCTCGGCGGCACACCTCCATCCGATGGTCCAAATTTTCGATGGCGCTGAGGCATAACTGAGGTTCTATGCCGTTAATGAGCCGAATTATCTCATCCTTTAGCACTTGAATTATTGCTGGCTTATCGACGTACACCTTTTCTTTCAAATAACCACAAAAAAAAGAAGTCCAACGGTGTCAAATCACATGATCTTGGCGGCCAATTGACATCGCCGCGACGTGAGATTATTCGGCCATCAAATTTTTCGCGCAAAAGAGTCATTGTTTCGTTAGCTGTGTGACAAGTGGCACCGTTCTGTTGAAACCACATATCGTCCACATCCATATCTTCCAATTCGGGCCATAAAAAGTTCGTTATCATCTCACGATAGCGAACACTATTCACAGTAACTGCCTGACCGGCCTCATTTTGGAAAAAATACGGCCCAATGATGCCGCCGACCCATACACCACACCAAACATTCACTCTTTGTGGGTGCATTGGTTTTTCGGCAATCACTCTTGGATTATCATTCGCCCAAATGCGGCAATTCTGCTTATTGACGAACCCACTGAGGTGAAAATGTGCCTCATCACTGAAAATGATTTTCTTCGAAAATTGGTCATTCACTGTTGCCATTTTCTGCCACCATTCTGACCATTGACGACGCTTGAAATGGTCAAGAGGCTTTAGTTCTTGAGTCAATTGCACCTTGTAAGCGTGTAAATGCAAGTCTTTATGCATAATGTTCATCAACGACGAGCGTGAGAGGTGCAATTGTTGGGCACGACGACGAGTTGAGGTGGACGGCTCTTCAACCACACTATCGCGAACAGCAGCAATATTTTCTGCAGTACGAGCTGTACGAGCATGCACTGGTGTTTTCACATCTCCTACAGACCCGGTTTGCTCAAACTTTTGCACAATTTTCCCGATTGTACGCACATTTGGACGATTATATTGACCGAAAAAAATCACGAAGTGCGCGATGTGCATTTTGATTTGAACGCCCGTTTTCATAATTAGCCTGAATAACTTTAACGCGTTGCTCGATTATGTATCTTTCCATGGTTCAAATTGAGTTAGTCTGAAATTGAAAAATGTCAAATGAAATGCAAAAAGAAACTAGACGTTTAGGTGTGGTTCACATTCAACATCGGCCCTTGAAATTTAACCACCCTTTATATATAAAGTAATATAATACAGTATTTCAAAATAAATTAAAAATGTTTAAATTATCATCAGTTTACAATAATAATTATTATAAAACCAAATAATAAACAGTATGCACGAATATATGTATGTATGCGTACAATTTTTTTTTTCTTTTTAAATGTGTTTAGCACTAAGCACAAACTGTCTATTAAAGCCTACAAGTATGCTACAAATAATGCTATCAAGCGGTGCCTACTACATTGAAAGCTGTGCTAGTGTTTGTTCCTATAGTAAATCACGTTCGTGCAGTCAAACCTTCTACATAGTTCTGAATTGCCTACCAACCACTTTGCTTTGCAGCTGAAGTAATTCGTCTTTCATCTTTTTTCAATGCTAGTAACTGGTATTTTTAACATGGCGATGCCGTACGAAATGTCAATTGTCCGCCTATGCATCAACAGTATACCAGTTAACGAACTAGTTCCTAATAGGCAAAAAGAAGAGAGATAATTCACCTCAACAACATTTTTATGCGCCTAAAGGTGCAGGCCCAATGTAGGCTGGCTTTGCTTGCTTGGAGATAACTTCGATAACTCTTAAAAATGAATAGAACAATACTGAAATATATAAAATACGACCAAATGGAGGTTTTGCTTGAAGCGCTTGAAGTACCGCGATGTTTCAAATAGCTCGAATGCGACTTTCTCAGCAACATTTAAAGCGTTTCCGAAAGGATAAAATGGATTTTGCGAGCCGACTCGCCAACATGGATGTGATTTGGGCCTATCACCATGATCCTGAATCTAAACCAGAGGCCAAAGATTGCTGTGAAACTGGTTCTTCGGCTGCGAAACGAGTTTATGTCCAGAAATCGGTCAAGAAGATGTTAGCATCAGTTTTTTTTTTGGGATGCAAAAGGAAATTGATTTGTAGATTACTTGCAAACTGGTGAAGCAATAAGTTCTTAATATTATTTTAACCATTTTTTTTTTTTTAACGACAAAACTATTAAGGCAGTTAGTAAATCTACACCCTCTCCACCAACTAAAGTAAAACATGACTACATTCCTGATACGATAAAAAAGAAACTAAAACAAAAGAGAAAGCTAAGGAAGAAATGGCAGACAACAAGATTTCCAGACGACAAGAAAAAGCTAAACAAATTGGGAAAAGATATAAGAGACCTACTTCAAAAGGAAAAAGACAAACAACTTAGCAATTATCTCAAAAATATTGACGCAACAAAATCCTCAAACTACACACTTTGGAAGGCGACGAAAAAAGTGGTGGGCGCCACGATACATTTACCACCAATAAAAACACCTAAAGAGAAATGGGCCCGAACCTCTTCAGAAAAAGCAACGGTCTTAGCTCAACATTTTAAAGATACTTTTGAAAATAATAATAACGACATAAATCTTACTTATGCAGCAAACGAGAATAAGCAGCAAATTAAAAAAATCACACTTACGGAGATAAAACAATTAATAAAAACTCTAAAGAACAATAAATCGCCTGGATACGATCAAATTTCGGGAACAATTATGAAGCATATGCCTGACAAGGCAATAATTTATCTAAGAAATATTTTCAACGCTGCTATAAGACTCAAATATTTCCCTAGTACCTGGAAAGTAGCTGAAATTATAGCGATCCCGAAACCTAACAAAAACGCTACACTAGCGACATCATATCGACCAATCAGCCTACTACCGACAATATCAAAAATTTTCGAGAAAATATTATTTGACCAGATAAATCCTATTATAACAAGCATGAATCTGATACCCCAACACCAATTTGGATTTAGGAAAAACCATTCAACAATCCAACAGATTCATAGAGTAGTTCACAAAATTAATGACGACCTGAATAAAAAAAGAGTGTGCATGTCCATATACCTCGACGTAGCTAAAGCTTTTGACAAAGTGTGGCACCCTGGGTTACTCCATAAATTAAAATCACAACTACCTAATGACTTTTACCTTATGCTTAAGAGTTACATCCAAGGCAGGAAATTCTATGTTAAATATAACGACGCATGTTCAGACATTCAACCTATGAACGCAGGCATTCCCCAAGGCAGTGTCTTAGGACCAACATTGTATCTATTGTACACGGCTGATCTACCGGAACCGAAGTCAGAAAACAGCATGATTGCAACATTTGCAGATGACACAGTTCTCATGGTATCTCATAAAGATACAAAAGTCGCAAAACAAAATTTACAAAACGAATTAAATGTGACATTAAACTGGTTCAAAAAATGGAACATCGAAATTAACGCTGACAAAACAATACAAGTGAATTACACAAACCGAAGGACAACCATTGAACCAGTTAGCGTTGGTAATTCTGACGTGAATATTGACACCAAAGCGAAATACCTGGGTATTACGATCGACTCGAAATTAAACTGGCAGGAGCATATAAAGAAAAAGCGAAATGAAGTTAAAAATCGTTTTAAGAAATTGTACTGGCTACTTGGACCTCAGTCCAATCTATCATTGCAAAATAAAGTACTTATTTATCGAACGATAATTGCTCCAATCTGGAAATATGGAATTGAGATCTGGGGCACTGCTGCAAAAAGTAATCTAAGTATACTTCAACGAGTCCAGTCTAAAATACTTAGGACCTTAACTAAGGCACCTTGGTACATACCTAACGCAGATATTCATCGCGACCTTGACATCGATACTATTGATGAAACAATACAAAGCGCTAGCAGAAGACACATAAATAGATTATTAACGCACACAAATCCTATGATGAGAAGACTACCAAATAAAGAAAAATCTACCCAAAGTCGGCTTAACCGTCAAACACCAACAGATCTTGCAAAATCCATGTAATCAATTGTCAACTAATCGTATATGTCATTGTTAACCACTTGCTTTTTAAATAATATGTATAGATTTCTTCTAAATGAGCTTGGGGGCATTGGCCCTTCAATATCACTCTCATTCCATCTTTTTGTAAATCAAATTACTTATTGTCTAACGACAGGTGTAATATTTTATGGAAGACAAAAAACAAAAAAAAAACCAATTAGACCAGCTGAAGGAAAAAATTCATAACTCAGTTCGCAAAAGAAAAAAAAATATTTTTCAACAGAACAACGCACCGTGTCACAAGAACATTTTGTCAATGGCTAAAATGCATGAATTGAAGTTCGCATTGTTGGAGCATCCACCGCATTCACCAGATTTGGACCCTAGCGACATCAGTCTTTTTCCAGTCTCTTTCCAACATTTTCGTCATATTTTGCGTTTTTATTTCCGCAAAGGGAAAATGGCATCGCAAGCTGATAAAAAGTGTGCTGATAATGTGCTGTTTATGGTGACGAAGCCTTAAAAGAACGGCAGTGTCAAAATTGGTTTGCCAAATTTCGTTCTGGTGCTTCTTCACTCAAAGATGGAAAACGCTCTGGTAGTCCAGTTGAAGTTGATGACGCCCTAATCAAAGCAATAATCGATGCGAATCGTCACAGCACAACACGTGAGATTGCAGAGAAGCTTCATGTATCACATAAATGCATTGAAAATCATTCAAAATAACTTGGCCATGTTCAAAAACTCGATACTTGGGTTTCTCACGAACTGCAAGAAACGCATTAACAGCTGCGATTTGCTAAAGAAATGCAATGAAAATGATCAATATTTAAAACGACTGATAACTGGCGATGAAAAATGGGTTGCTTACAACAACATCAAGCGGAAAAGATCGTGGAGCAGGCCAGGTGAACCAACTCAAACAACATCAAAAGCTGATATTCATCGAAAGAAGATTTTGTTATCAGTTTGATGGGATTACACAGAAATTGTCTACTTTGAACTCTTACCACCCAACCGAACGACCAAATTCTGATGTCTACATTGAACAACTAACGAAATTAAACAATGCAGTTGAAGAAAAGCGGCCCGAATTGACAAATCGAAAAAGTATTGTATTCCATCAGGATAATGCAAGGCCACACACATCTTTGGCCACTCGGCAAAAATTATTAGAGCTTGGCTGGGATGTTTTGCCACATCCACCATATAGTCCTGACCTTGCGCCATCTGATTACTTTTTGTTTCGATCGTTGACTGGTAAAAATTTCAATAATAATAATGATGATGTCAAATCGTACCTGATTCAGTTTTTTGCTAATAAGAACTAGAAGTTTTATGAACGTTGGATTCTGATGCTGCCTGAAAGATGCCAAAAGATCATTGATCAAAATGAGAATACATTACAGAATAAAGTTGCATGGAAAGTTGTCTTTGATTTCCTAAAAAAAAACCGCAATTACTTAGTTGCCAACCCAATAATTTTTTTTATTAATTTTTTGGTTTTAAATCTTAAATTTTCTTAAATTTAAGTTTTAATTAAATTTTTTTAAGTTTTAATGAAATTTTTTTAAGTTTTAATTAAATTTTTAAATCACACAATGCTTTTTAAATTTCGCTTTTCACTCTGCTCAATTGAAATAACTCATCAGTGTAGTCCAAGCGACGATCATCACGAGCATCACTGCAGAATGAGACAAGTTGGACATGGCACCGCCTCCGCCACCGCCGCCACCACTGCCACCTCCGCCAGTGCTATTACCAGATGACGTGCCGTTACCATTCGGGCTGGTGCTATTCCCACTGGCAGTGTTGTTGCCACCGGTAGTGCTGTTCCCACCGGTATTGCTATTGCCACCGGTAGTGCTGTTCCCACCGGTATTGCTGTTGCCACCGGTAGTGCTATTGCCACCGGTAGTGCTGTTGCCACCGGTAGTGCTATTGCCATAGCTTTGCGTTACATTATCGATCCAGTTCGACCAATACGCGACATCCGTGTAAACGCCAGGTAGACGAGGCTGAGCACAGCCAATGCCCCACGATACAATGCCGGTCAGCAGCGTATTACAAACCAACGGACCACCCGAGTCACCATCACAGGCATCCTGCTCGCCTCTGATGTAGCCGGCACA